>QANZ01026512.1:8879-28624 GCA_003254925.1 Chamaecrista fasciculata | reverse complement strand
AACAACTCATACAATGGGAACTACACAAGAACAATTTCAATATACTTAAAATTGTTGATCTTGGCAACTTTTTAATAGACTGAAACAATTTCATGATGAAATATGGTTTTCATGCAAACGAGCATCATAGCAGGGGAAGCCAATCAGAGTTGATCTTCACCACAAGAACATTTGAGACACAATTTCAACATTGAAGAGTCAGAAGATGAAGGCAGTAAACCTTTCTCTCTTTTTTTCAGCGGGGGGTTGTTTATTTAAGTCGATAAAGTCAAATACCAATAAAATACTGCTTTGAACTTAAGAATGTATTCCAAACATTCTCAAACTTCTTGAGTTTTTGATCCACTAAAGACTTATGGTGAGATTTCATGACAATTAAATTTTCATTTAAAACAAGATAAGTTCCACAAATAATCCCTATAAGACACTTCTAATTGAATCAGTAAATTACTTGGTGAAGGAGTAAGACACTCACCAAATAACCCCTAAAAGCAGCCTGTGCCTTTGTTGCAGCTTCTTCCTGCCTAATTTTCTCTGGATCAGGCAGTGCATCTTGAGGAACTTGTTCAACAAAATGCGTTTCTTGATTCACGGGCAGAACATTTTCTTCTTCTTTGTTCTCCAATTCTAAGTCCTCCACATTTCTAGGGACAGTATAGGGAGTTGGATCTAAAGACAGACCAGTGTCTGTTGTCTTAGAAGTAATCAATGATTCTTTCTGATTGACAAGTTTCTGCATGAAATCATCTCAAAAGAAGTCAGGAGTCCATCTACAAAAGGGAACTTCTGTATTAAACTAGATCTACTTCCTTGTACATAAACTTTGAAGGTTAGTGAATATAGTTAACTAGGCAAACATACAAGAATCATTAGTGATACTAAGTAATAACCAAAGCCTCTAACCATTGGAAACAAGTCAAACAACAACAGAGCAATAATGCAGTGTTACATAAAAGACAGGTGTCTAAGGAATCAATGTGAGAACAGAATCTGTGCTCTTCCTTTACGTTTTCATCTCACAGTAATGACAACGCTAGGCCTATGAATCTGATAATCTCAGTTAGTTTAATATGCAAAATGTAAATCTGGAGACAAACTCTATTTATGTTACATCATTTGAAAGAAGATTGCCGAAATGCACCGTTTCCTTAAAAATAATAGTTTTTACCTCTCTTCCTTTTGAAATAGTTGACTTGGAAGACTTCTTCCCAAACAATACAGTTTTGATCCATTTTCCTGGTGACTTGCCCATTGTGCAATAACGTGATCAGGATCTGAAATAGTAAAACAATGAAACTAATCGCTTCAATGATCTACATATATTGTATTATATTTGAAAATTAGATAGTTCATATAATGCAAGATTCTAGATAAACAATCACAGACAAAATTTGATTATGGATATATTATACCAGTGTGTATTCGACAGTATATCAGATGACAACATATCATAATTTAATTATGCCGAAAATAGTAGTTGTTGCAACTCTTTCTCCATTGGTTAAATGGAAGAAAGCATTTTTGCCACAATAATAAGTTTTTTTAACTAACAATCAACGACAGTATGGAACGGCCAAGAATGTAGGTACAACTAAAGGCGTTCAGAGTTAAAGCTATGTGAAGGAAATAATAATCAACCAATCAATTATTTATATCTCAAAGGTAAGAAGACATGATATACAAATAGTTGCATCATTTCAATTATGCAATGGCACAGCACCAAATGGCATATCCGTCAAATCTATATATTTATATTTATATAAAGTTATAAACTACTCAATAGTCATTGACAAGATGCACCGTCGTTCTTTATCTCCGAGACCTTTTAGGAACAAATATATTACCACCGACATTAATACCGTACGAAAATCAAGCAGGAAATTTAACTTTGATCTCCTCAAAACATAATAATAGTTTTGTGCAGCAGTATTGTCAGGAGCCTGAACAATAGCTCGGCAATAATCAATAAGACCCAAGCACAATCTCCTCCTAATTAATTAAGTCAGAACAATAGTAAGGCAAAAGAAGTTATCACTCCGAAAGTGCTGTACAGCGTTTGCCAAAAATGCGGTAACACTTGGATGTAATGAGTAGCTTATAACATAGTTCAGATAGAAACATAAAAAATCACACCCTTAAAACTGAGGCAGTAATCTGGTAAGAGCCACAAGATCTACTAAAAGTGAGAAAAAGAAAACTCTTAACAAACACTGCTTCATCAGTCAATGCCTAAAATTAGAGCGAAAGGGTTCGGGTGGAGCTAGATCTGACAATTACCTGCCAAATGTGGAACCTGTTGACCTCAAATCTACCATTCCTAGCAACGAAAATCAAACCATGAGCTTAAAAACTGAGCACTATGCGGTCATTATTATGAGCATCATTATATTTGCAGAAATTCAAACACTAGAATAAACAAGAGGGAGAACAAAAGCAAGTGTAGTGTACCATGGAAGAGAGAGAGAGAGCTTGAAATGCAAGAGTTAAAAAAATAACTGAGGAAAACGAAGAAGAAAGCGATCTAAAGCTCCACCGATTTTGTGCTTTGTCTGGTTTGTTGCTCGCTCTTCTGTGCAGCACTAAGAAGATGGAGGAGTGAAAAACAATGCCTGAAACTGAAAAGCTTGGATAATTTGCAAGAAATGGACTCCCCTGTAGTTTACCCACCGAATAATAGGCTAGACTTCTCATAATATCCGTTCGATGCAATGACTTTGATTGAATAATTCAATCGGACGGTCAGGATGAGAGCTTACTCTACACCCGAGTACACGTGAAAAAAGTGGTTGGGATTTAAAAGGGGACGTGTCGGGAGACCCAGTGCAGTAGTTGCTTCGGAACCAAGTGTTCCAGCTTCTTTATTCCGAAGCGACCCGAAATTACACTTATGCCCTCCTATCTTGACACGCATCTCACGCGCGACGAAGCGTCGTGAGAAATCTGAGCCGTTGATTTGTGCGGCAGAGTCACGGAAACGGAAGGTGGGGATCACGGTGAGGATTGTAAGAGAAAAACTATAGAGAAGAAGGATGTAAGAGTAAAACTATATAACTGTCACGAGGACTGTGTGGGTACCGTAATTAATATTTAGTCCTCACACTCTTTGTTAATTGTAACTGCGGTGCCACCGTGTCACACTTGAGTCGTGACGCTAATTTCTCGTAATTAGTGGGCTGGATTTATGGACAATATGGGCCTGATTACGAGGCCCAAATAATTTGCAACCGTTGCTTCTAAGGGCTCTCAAGTTTTCGAAATTTGAAATTTGAAATCGGGGGAGCCTTTAGTGGGTCCATTTTTATTGCCAATTTCAACTAATCATCATTATTATTCAACTTATTGGACCGTTCCTTCTTCTTTTTGGATGCTTATCGGTTATTTTTGTTCTTTTCTCAAATTATGCAAACCAATCAGAGCCCTTGATTCTTGATCCCAATGTGAAAGTACAAATTCCGAGATTAACAAGAGAAATCAGGAGTGTCCACGTCGGCGAGCTCACATGGAACTGACTGCATTGGAAAAGTTTTGCTTCCTTCATCCTTTTTTTCCCGCTCATAAGGGCAATTATCCTAATATGACAACTTTATAAACCCATAGGCAACAATTTCGAATTCAGCACTCACATTACGCATAAGTTGAAGAAAACCCTCTTTGATCTCAAATTTCTGCGTCCGCTGCAAGTGAATTCATCAATGGAGGAATCCGTCGCGCAACAGCAATCTGGTGGAGCTTCTGGTACGTAGTATTTGCGAATACTCTGTTTCTATGCGTTTCTATGTTTCTGATTTCTGAACTAACTAAACCGTTTATTCAGGAAACTCAGCGAGATCCAAGCTTCAAAAGTACGCACTTCGTTCTGCTGTCAAATTCAAGGAGCAGAAGCCTGATGCAGCCGATTTGTCCAACCCTTCTGCAACTAAGAGGTACTTATTCTTCAATTTCCCTCTTTCCGGGAGTTCTCTTTGTGATTTTAAACGAGTCGTTCGTTGCTGATTGGAATTGACGCAGAACATGTAAAAGGGAGGGAATTACGTTTATTTTGTTAACCATTTCTGAACTGCACGGACCACAGGAATAGGAAATTGTTTTCTGAACATGTTATTATTGATCATAACCCCCAAAACTTTTCTTGAGTTCCCTTGGCTGAAACTGAATATTTTTCCCCAAAATGCTCTTAAATTGGGTTAAATTGCTATTCATCTTACATTACTCTTGCCCAAGAGTAATGTCTAACCAACCTTTCAGCTGCAACCCCAAAGCAAATCAGAGAACTTATGAAGGTTACTGATGAAGTCAAAAGCCATTTACAGGTTTGATTATGTTTTTCTTTTCTATTTCCAATCTCTCACTTGCATATAGTCTTCCTTGCTCTATCATGAAGATGCTTAATTGGCTGCTGTCAATTTCAGAAAGTAAGATGGAGAGTTATTTGACTATTCTTTGTTGAAAATAGAACAACATGCTTTTGCTGGATAATAACTGCGTTAAATACTTGGTGAGAGAGTTTTTTTAGTATTCTTTGTTGAAAATAGAATAGCATGCTTTTGCTGCCTATTAACTGCTTTAAATACTTGGTGGGAGGAAGGGGGTTGTACAAAATGCTCTTAAATTGGGTTAAATTGCTACTCATCTTACATTACTCTTGCCCAAGAGTAATGTCTAACCAACCTTTCAGCTGCAACCCCAAAGCAAATCAGAGAACTTATGAAGGTTACTGATGAAGTCAAAAGCCATTTACAGGTTTGATTATGTTTTTCTTTTCTATTTCCAATCTCTCACTTGCATAATTAATCAATTTAGTTAATCAACAAGCCTAAAAAGTACTGTTATAAATGGTAATGATTTCTGTCAAGAATTGAAATTCTGTTATAAATGTCTTTTAATATTGTTACATGTTTATCTGGAGTCTCATACAATGGTTAAGGAATTGCGGTTTGTGTTGGATGCAGATTTACGAGATGATAGGCAATATTTGATTGACCATCCTGGTGCTACACCTATAAGTACTGCCCAGGTATGTCACTTATAGGTAGCACAATTTTCATGTCAGAGGCATAGATCTCTCTTTTGGGTTTCTTTTCTGTTTTTTGTAACTAAATCTGATAAGTTTTGGGCAGGGAGAAGAATTGAAGAAAGCAATTGGTGCTGCAGTTTACATAGAATGCAGCTCAAAGACTCAGCAGGTTCAGATATTCTGTTATTATATCTAGACAAGCGATTTGACATGTGCCTAAGCAAGATGAAGTAGAAGCTTCTTCTAAAGAAATTAGGGCACTAAAAGAATTTTAATCCCATTTCATACATTACATGATGGAAACAGGGAGTTAACTCAATTAATTAGTGGGGCTTGAGAGATGATAAATGTCTCAATATAGTCTGTAAAAGATAAAAATTATAAAATTTAGTCATTGAAAGATGTAGTTACCTGCTAAAACTTGAATTCAAATTTAACAATAAATACGATTTTTTTAACCTCAACCATTTATTATAGCTGTAACAAAATTTAAAATTATATTAGATTTAACATAAAATTTTGATTCATATACATAATAAAATGATCAAATTGATTGTAATTATATTTTTTGGGGACTACATTGTACAATTTCATTTTTTAGAGGCTAAATTGAGATATCTATCATCTTTCAGAGACCAAATTTCATTAATTGGTTGCACAATTCGCCTGCTCTTTCTACCCAAAGCTATGACATAATTGAAGCTTGGGTCTCAATTGACATAATGCCTCTGTATCACATTGAGGTCGTTTGGTGCACCAGCTATGTGATTTTTTAATTTTATTTGCATATGGACACTTTAGTTTGAGTGAAGGAAATTTCTGCATTGTGCAGGGAGGAAAGAAAATTTCTGCATTCTTGACATTAAAGTCAGTACAAAAATCATTGAGTTTAGAAATACACCATCTTGGATTCAGTTTTTTGGGTGTTTCTGCTTAGGATGAACAACCAATTAATAGATTTGTTGATATGTTTAACACCAACAAACTGCCTTCCCTTCTTAATGATAGTGTAATGGATCCAAAGATATTGAAGCAGTATTTATCAGTTCATGATAATCAAGATGATCTTGCAAACAACTATATTTGTTATTCTGGCATATGTTGGTAGGTTAGAATTGAAGCATTTATACTGCATATGTGGGGGTGAATTAAAAGTGTCCTTGGAGTTGAAGAAGAGGCTTTGTGGTTTTCTTTGTCCTCTCTGTTAAGATGGTTTTTGTGGCAACTCTCATGTTCTACTTCTTAAGTATGAGGTTTACATAACTATTTTGCAGAGGATTTTTATTGATGAGAATGTTTAAGCAGTGAGAAATATCAAATAATGAATATGTCATATGACTTTTCTCTATTAAAAGCAATGTTCTCATCTTCAAATGGACCCGTAGCCTGTTGTAACTTCCTCATATGAAAATTGTTACATGGTTGAGTTTTTAATTAGAAAGCTGAACCTCTGTAGCATGTTCACTGAACTTTTAGCACCATTTTATGTTGTCACTTCTTTTTCCCTTTGTTCTTAACCTTTCTTCTCCTTTGCAGATTGGCTCAGTGACATGTATTTTAATAAGATGTGTTTTGGTGAGTCTTTCTCTAATTTTGGAGATATAATATATATAATGAGTATGCTTTGAAGAGCCAATATGATACAAGCATTTATCTTCAGGTGAATTTTCTAATTTTTTGATGATTTGACCACATGTTGATTAAGACATGAAAATCAATGGTAAAGTTGTGTTACTGCATGGANTGGTGCTTTACAGTATGCCTGCATCACAAGACCTGACTTAGCCTATTCAGTAAATAAGGTTAGTCAGTTTATGCAACGCCCACATACTTCACATTGGGTTGCAGTTAAGCGTATCCTCAGGTATCTCAACAGTACTAAGTCTATGGGATTGATTTTTCATCCAAGCTCCTCTCCACGTCTTAAAGCCTTGTGTGATGCAGATTGGGCATCGGATCCTGTTGACAGGCGATCAACTTCAGGGTTCTGTGTGTATTTTGGTCCAAATTTGGTGTCTTGGATATCAAAGAAACAACCTGTAGTTTCCAGGTCTTCTACAGAAGCTGAGTATAGAGCCTTAGCTCTTGTTGTTGCTGAATTATGCTGGATCCAGTCTCTGTTGACAGAATTACACTATCCTCTACCACGAGAACCTCCTATTGTCTACTGCGACAATCAAAGCACTGTATCTCTCTCTCATAATCCTGTTCTTCATTCTAGGACTAAGCACCTTGAACTTGATCTTTACTTTGTAAGAGAGAAGGTTCAAAATGGTACTCTTACTGTCACACATGTGTCTGCTAAAGATCAGATTGCTGACATACTCACTAAGCCCTTGCCAAAGACTCAGTTTCATGCTTTTCGAACCAAACTCAATGTTCAAGATTGTACCTTGAGTTTGCGGGGGAATGTAAGGGATTCCTAATCTGTTATATTTTCATTATATTGGTGACTCATCATTCAGACTTGTAAATATCTAAGGGTATAATCTTCTAGAATTGATTACATAGTGAGGTGTCCTATTTTCTGTTAGTTCTTGGTTAGGAATATTCTTTTCTCAATTGTACAGCTGTCTCTCTCTCTGGCTATATATTGCAGAGTCTGTAATCATCTTTGTAAGGCAATAATATATACAAATATTCAGGATTCTATTTCCTTTCAATGAAGATAGTTTTTTAATCCGATAATCCACATTTCATGTGCCATTCAAGCCATGCACGTGTTTGAATTTTCTATATATAATTTATTTGTTTATTGTTGTCGCATCTTTCGCATTTTAACAAATAATGTGTTTAACTTATAAGTTTATTTTGATGAGTATTTTAATTGGAGACTATAATAAATAAACTAGGTCAAATTAAATCTAAAAAATGAATATATCATTTTACAATCAAACAAATTAAATTTATCATATCTATTTTTATTGAATACAATAATTAAATTCAAAACTATATGCTAATTTTTTAAAAGTTATTTTTTTATCTAGTTAAGATTGTTAGTAAATGAAATCAAATTTCATCTCCAGAAAAAGGTTTGGAACCAATTTGAAACATCATAAAAACATGTAAGGCTAATATAAAATAAATAAAAAAAAGGACAAATTTAAAATCTACCCCCATACAACAAAGGATCAATTTGAGAATTTGGCCTTAACAAATATAACAAAATAAACAACATCAAATTAATAATTGAAAGTTAGACAGCAAAAGATCCGTTGATTAAAATAAACTATTTAATATATATGGATATATTATTTTTGTTGTCGATAATAATATTATATTATATTATATATATATGCATGGATGTGTGTACTTATAAATATAAATCTAATATTATATGGCTCCACCCCTTTCTGGTCGTCAATGTTTAAAATTATAGTCTATGAAATTAAAAATAAGAGAAAATTTACTATTTGGTTTATCTTTCTTTACTAAGTTAACAATTTAGTCTTTTATTTATTTTACATATATATTTGTGTGTCCTAACGGACACGCAAAGCCCCTAGTATAAATATATTGTTGCTGTTGATGATAAAATCAAAGGTATTTAAGCTTAAGCTTGTTGTTAAGCCACATCAGCGTGATCTGTTTTTCCAAATTGCTGGGGTCCACCACCAAAGGAATGAAAACAAATGCAAAACGTCGTCGTATTCATTGTTTTAATTTGTCGTGTCTTGTCGTTCTGTATTCAATTTCACCTCCTCCATTTTAATTTAAGTTCCATTAAACAACATACAAAATGGACCACATTATCAAATCAATCCAATTAATTTATGTGCAACTTCTCCAGCTGTTATCATCAATCACCATATATTTTCATTTAAGATTATTAATATTAATTTGCAGTCAATGGAGTGCGATAGCCGTTAATACACTTCATCTGAGATTCTATATTTATATAATTAAGCTTCTCCCCACTCTACCTAGCTAACACAGTGGATTTGAATTTAAAATTTTTATCTTTTGTTATCATCAATATTTTTGTCGCTCAAATCTTTTATTAAATATAGAATATATACCTGTAGACATCACCCTCCCACAAACTACCTCATCATATACCTCATTAAACAGAGTTCATTGACGTAACAAATGACGAAAATCTGTAATTTTTAATTAATATATCTTTAAACTACATACAAGGCAATATAGAAGTGTCATCATTTGGTATTCGTTTTAAAATATTGCAAGTAATAAATTTTGGTGAATTATCAGGCCTCGTTTGAGCCTTTAGGCCCTGTACTGTCTAAAAGATACTCCAATATAGTTAATAATAGGGAGTAAAAGGAAGAAAAATGTAAAATATTTAAATTCTTTCTCTCTTTTCTTTTTTCCCGGTGAGGATAGATCTCTAGGTTCAAAAAATACTTAATATATTTACAGATAATTCATTAAATGAGATATCACCAAATATTTTTGAAAGAGAGATCTATAAAGGTAATATGCTGTCATATTCTCTCCTCTTTAAAAAATACTTAAACAAATAAAAATTATAAGTAAGTGTTTTAAGAATAAAAATAATATTATTGGTACGTAAAATTTTAATGGTTATATAATTATCACTAAAGGTTATATAAATAATGATAGAAGATATATAATTATAGCTAGGTGAAGTGGTCTGGCAGTCTAAAGTGTGGTACTGTGGTTGATTTCTTGGTTGTTTTTTTTTTTTACTATGCATTTTAAAAATATTTTGTTGGTTGGTTATCTCCACTTATAGTCATAGATAGACATACATCCCGACAGAACAAACAATGCATGAGACATGATTTTGAGGGAAGCAACAAAACAAACAAATTAAAATACATTATGCATGTAATATTTATATGTATAGTACAATAAAATTACAGATTTAATCCAAGCAACACCATGCTATATATATATATATTATGCACATGATCTTGCTAAGACTTTAAGTAGGAATCTGGATCTTTTACAGTATAGATGGTGATGCATTATCTGTAATTTAGAAGGTGAAAGAAAGTGATATTAGGACTCTCACTTTCTCTCTTTACTTCTTTTCACTCTTTAGTCACTAATTTCATAAAACAGCTAATGTGTCAACTTTCAAGAGCATTTGATAAATGAGGTGGTGCTCTGTATAATGTTAGGCTAAAAGAGAAAGACTTTTTGGGTGAGAGGATTGGCCCAAATAAAAAAAATACTGTCTAAAAAAGTATCTTCACCAATAAAATGATATTTTTTTAATGGTCCGAAAATTATATATATATATATATATTCAATTCTCTCTATTGAAAGTTAACTCCATAGTAAATTAATAATTTATTTTTTGAAAGATGATAAATATTTTAATTTATTTTGAATAATGATCTTATATGATCTAATCTTGAAAAAATATAATTACAATTAATTTGATAAAAACCCCAATCAAAATTTAATAAAAGATTCTATTTAGTTTTAAATTTTATTAAAATTATAATAAATGATTAAAGTTGAAATATCATATTTAATGTTAGATTTCAAATAACATTTTAGTAAACGAATCAAATTATATACAATTATATTTCAAAGAATAAATTAAGACATTTATCATGTTTTATAGTAAATTTACGCTTAAATCTATGCCAACAGTCATATCAGACTAATATGTCCATCTGAGAAGTGAGAACATAGTAACAAGGTGACTAAACAACTGCATATAGTTTTTTCTGCAATTCCTCATTAAATAAAGCATATTCAAAGACAACCAAAGAAAACCGTGAAATTCTGATGTTGGTTCATAAGAAATAAACGTCTACTAAGTATTTTGGGGTGCAAAAATCCCAACAACTTTCTAATTTTCTTTACTGTTCAATGGCAGATTTAGGTAGGTCTTGTACGGAGAAAGAAAATAGATATAAATATATTTGCAACAAGTAACAACCCATTTATAAATAGGAATGGGACAGAAGCATAAAGCTATGATAATGATACAACATTCATTTGTGTTCTCATTTGAATCTTTAAAATCGCCTGATTCTCATCCACAATTCATAACACAAAAGCTAGACTTGAATTTAACATCACATCTTTGTCATAAACGTGGCTGGTAAGTGGTGAACCAGCAAGATCTCTTTAACAAAAGTACATTCATTACAATACTTAAAACTCAAAATATGAAATATCAGTTTTCTTTCTTTCTTTTCACCAAGAAAAAAAAGAGAAACTAGCTTACTTTGGTACAGTTGCTTCCAACCACCCTGCATCTCAGTGAAAGCCTTGGATGAATTTCATCCCCAACACGTCCAATCAATGAAGGTCCTGAACTCAATTGACTATGGAGTTCACTGGGGTTGTTAGCCTCTTCATTTGCTATGTGATTCTCCTGAGTCAACGAAAAACCGAAAAGTCTGCAGCTTCGTTTACATGAGGAAACTAACTCTTGAGAGGGTGAAGCATCCAGTTGATAATGAGGATTAGTTCCTCCCTGAGATTGACCATAGAAACTAGGCTCAAAGGATGAAGAGGATGGCACAAATCTCCCACCTTTGATTTCAGAAGCATGCATCATTTTTCCTTCAATTCCATGATTTTTTATGCTACTATTATAGTCACAGTTTGACACTGGATTGACTGCTTGCTGGAACATTAGCACGGATGAGGGGGACGATGCTTGCCCGGGTGGAAGATTCGGATGCAGATGAGCTTGGTTGTCCTGCATCTGGGCAGACCATCCACTTCGGGAGCTCAGCAGCTGACTGTTATCAAAAATTCCATAGCGACCATTCACACGAGCCTCGTTGACAGACAAGGATCTTCCATATGGTTGGCTTGGAAGTATTTCTTGACCTTGCAAGACCTTCTGGAATCGGAAGGATTCACTAAAGCCTATGCCATTGCAGGACACATCAGAATTCACTTGTGGGATTCTGATGCTATTTCCAACTATCCCAGAACAGCTTGAACTAGGGTAGCACCTCCTTATTTCGTTTAAAGGATGACTCTGAGCACTGATACCATTAAAAGGTGTATTAACACCCAAAATTTCTTGACCTTGCAAGACCTTCTGGAACCTTAACGATTCCCCAAAGTCTGATGCTCCAATCCCACCTGTCAGCAGAACATAACAGCACTATCAAGTTGCAGGTAGTGCAACAATCCAAACGATAAAACCCCCAAGAAATTCACAAGACTTACTAGGAACCGGAAATTCGAGTTTTGAAGAAGGCAAACCGATCCTCGTCCTCTTCAAACCAGTTGCATTGAAATTATTGGAAGTGGAAGCAGGACCAGATGGCTCGATTTCCCATGGGGACACCCGATTATGCCTAGTGGCTTCCATGTCATCCCACCTTACCTGCAGAGATTAAAAACATCGATTAACAAATTATCACCATTAGAGGCAAAAAAGGAGGACGGTCACGGTACAAGTAATGTAAGAAACAAAAGGGTACATTCAACAATCAAAACAAATGCAACAAATCTTTTAAAAATTTTACAGGCATGCATGACTATCTGGTCAAAACCAGGCTGGAAAAGTAACCTCACTCAAATCCTACTGACACATGCAATATCATCACTATGTGTTGAGGGGTTTTAACTTTTTAACTTTTCAGTCGTTAATTAATGGTGGAAAACCAATCATAGAGTTAAAGCAGAGTTCTCCCAAGTGGTATATGAAGCTTGAGCCAAGGTTTCACAATATAATCTGCTGTCTCCAAATTTAGCAGAAACTAGGGAACGCCCTTTCTTGTAAAGGGAGTGTCAAATTCCACTTTGAGAAGAAGGAACAGCAAAAGAAAAGAAAAAATCAGTTTAGGGTTCTGTATTGATTGAAAGATAATGTAATCTCTGATGCATTCAGTTCACACCAGAAATGCAAAGGGTAGACTCAAGTCATAAAGCCCTGTTTATGCCTTGAAAACAGGCATGCAAATAAAGGTTATAGAATGATGGGCCTACAGTCTGTACTTACAAGAAGGGCTCAAGGTTAAAAGATGTAGGAAGGCTGAACAAGAGCACATTGTGAAGGAAATCGGACGCTGAGCATATGAGAAGAGAAAGAAAAGGAATGATGAGCTAGACCTGGTAGGACTGAATCATAACAGAAAGGCATTACAGTTTTCGGACCTCTGCGTGTATGGGAAATGTTCTGTCTGTTTAGGTGTAAATAGTGACTTGTTAAGGGTTTAGGAGGGGAAAGATATTAGGGACTTGTTGGGAGAACACAAGCCTCTCAAAAACCAGTCTATCTTATTTGTGTTATTTACGCTTTAGGTGTTACCAGTCTAGTTAATGGTGTTTATGCTGCAATATTTTCAGTATATGAGCTGTTCTTACCTGAGTTTGTCAAATATTATTAGTATTTGAGTAAGTGGGTTCTAACATAGAACAAATAAATACCCAAAAGTTCATTAAGAAACATAAATAGAATCCAATACTCTCAACTGATTATGAGCAGTGGCATAAGGAAAGTGGTGACCCAGACATGACAAGACCATTGATGCTGACCTAAGCCAGAGTATCCTAAAGGCTTACAATTTACAACAAGATCTTGTGGATGTTGTAAATTATGACAATATTAAAGTTTAAGGCAATCGAAACAGCATACCATAAGGCATCTCCATTTTGATCCAGGCCATCTAACAGGATCCAGATCGCTAATTCCAATGATTAATCCAGTGCATCTGCCCAAAAGAAACTTGAATAAGATTTGCTACTGATACACTATCTAAACACTGAAAGCACAACCAAGACTAACCTTCGCTCTCCAGCATCTTCAGTTTCAAAACGCAGCCTGAACCTCATCCCAACTGAATAAAAATGATCGAGGCTCTTCAAGAATTTGTGCAAGGGTATTATGAACTCTGACGAGCTGACCCTACAATGAAAATGTGAAATATAAGAATTGAGTCAATAACTTGAAAGCAATGACGGGCTGATGGCAACCAAAAAAAAAAACAGAAAATATTTTGAAGACAAAAAAAAATCTAATGAAAGATTGAACCAAGACTTTAAATTTATATGACTTCATAATCAGGAGTAGGAGATTCGGCCAGTATTCAAGAACTCATGGGATAACAGGTCCTCACCTCCATCATCAAAGAAAATGCCTCATCTTACTCTTGTAAAGAATTTATTTGTTGTGAAATCACTCAAGTACAGAATGTCATGGCTTAAATATATGCAAGGTTTGATGCTTTAACATGTTTACTGATATTATTTTGAGAAACTAGACAGAAGCTAAAGATGCTGGGAGCTAAATTAGGAAATCTACGTTGGTTGACTTGCATATCTACTTCAGAGAAAATGTGGCAACACGATAATGACAATAATCAGAAGTTGGGAGTCCAGGTTTACACAGCAATGGAGAAAAATGGAGCATGCAGAAATGAGCGATGACATCACTAAATCGAAGGCAAGAAATCATACAACCCTGTGTTAGAACTTTCAATAACATGCAAAAGTTACAACTAACAAACAAGAACTTCTAGCAAAGACATTGGATCCATGCAGATTAAGTAAACATGGTAAAATAAAGTTTAAGCCCTTTGTGTGACCATAATCTTCAATAAAACATTCCATTAAGATGGAAGAACATTAGAAAGAGTGATGTAGGTTATAAAAAAGAGTAAAATAGATCAGCTGAGGATGAGTATAAGCTAGCTTCACATTTGAACATTAAAAAAAAAAACAAAATAGAAAAATTGCAAGCTTCAGTNTGAGTATAAGCTAGCTTCACATTTGAACATTAAAAAAAAAACAAAATAGAAAAGTTTGCAAGCTTCAGTCAGAGCCCTGTTCTTTCTTAATCCATATTTATCCAACTCTGATGATCAGCACTTTGAACACATAAAGAGTCTAAGCTACAAGGAGTATAAGCCAACTATCCAACTTAGATTTTGGCTTTGTACACGAAAATGAGGAAACATCATACCACATAAAACTCTATAATTATAACTAGAAACCAGATTGGTTCATTCTTTTCATCTACTGCCCAGAAAAGTACAAGGGAAGAAGCAGAACAATACCTTGGGTTATAGCAAACACTAAAGGCACATCTTGTAGATACAGCATTAATCACATCCATGACAGAACTAGAATTCAGTTGCAGGCCAGAGGGAACCAAAAAGTTACCACCACTTTTCAATTGAGACGCCCTACGAATCCCTAATCTCAGGACTCCATCATCACCCCTACCACGAAATTTAAATTTGTTAGACTTTGTTAGAATACCAACTGATTATGTTTTATTGGATTTCTCTCTTTCTATACCTAAGAAACAGCACGGCATCTCCAGACACAAGCTTCTTCTTGTTCACAAATGCACTCCATCCAGTTGTGAGTAAATGCCTCCGCGGCTGCCCTGCTCATATTTCCAAGCCAACAAATAGAAACCAAAACAATCACATGGTATTTTAGTCAGTTACAGAAAAATAATAACATCAACATAACATAGCGTAGCAGACATAAGTGGTATGTATACATACCCCGGTAAATATGCCGGAACCTCCACTCCAGGCCATGCAGATCCTTAGCTACAAGCTCTTGCGAAGGCCTCTGTTGATTGTAATCCTAAAGTAGCATTTAAACTCAATTAACAAAATAGATTTATAAATTTATCTAAGCATACTTCAAGGAAATCAGGTATCAGTTTCTGTGACAAGCACAAGTATACACATGCTAAATCCACTGCATTAAAAACATTAAGATGATCTAAGTTTAACATATTGAGATGAGATTAAACATAGTTCACAATTACCAGAGGAGGAAAGCAATCTTCGGCTGCTCGACGAGGCACCGAAAATCCACCATGAGTGCTAGTATCAGAAGCTGTCAGAGTCTTGCAGAACATATGTGGTGTTGTTGACTTCACTGCAGCTTCAGTATCCTCCTCATCTTCGCCATCACCATCAGTTTCCCCTTCTCGCAATTTCCTCTCAGCTTGCTATGAAAATGACCAAAGTTTGTGTAAATTGCAAATCATTCAGGAAAGTACTCTATCAACATTCAATTGACATTTCCTCCTATAGTAAGAGGCTGGGTTTCCATTTTTTCACTTTTTTTTATCTGTTCAGTGTGGTGAATGAAAAGACAGGACTAAAAACATGAACAGAGGATGAAGCTATATATGTATGAATAGCAACTAAGGAAGACAATATGAAGAGCCTATGTAATAGTATGCATTTGCCTCATTCTAATTGCAGAATTATGACACTCAGCACAAGGATCTCATCAGAAATGATCTTTCTTAGCCTACTTGATCCCTAAGACTTATGCTATGCACTGGCAGATTCAAGATTCAGAAGTTGATTTTCCTTTCCTTTTGCAGTCTCTTCTCCAAAACCTAAACCACACTACATTCTTAAATATGAAACGTAATAACTCACCTCACTTTCAGGAACCAACGAAACCTGGCAGTACACTTCATCAACACCTTCCTCCGCCTGCACAGGAAAAACACACGCATTTCACGGAAAATTAATGCAAGGAAAGAAAGAGAAGAAGAAGAAAGAGGCAGAAGATATTTTCTAATCCGATTCCAAGACATAACGGTTATTAACTAAAACGAAATAAGCAAATTTACAGTTTTCCCCCATCAATTTTCTCAGAATCCCAGTACCAAAATAGAAAGAAGAAATCAATTTCTAAAACCAGGAAAAGGGGAAAAAAGGAAAAAAACTTGGGAATACTAACATGAAGCTTGACATCTACAACGCGACAGAACACATGGGGTGGGATATTATAGGCGGCGGCGGTGGCGGCCGGAAAATCCTGAAGGTGTTGCTCAAAGTGGCCCTGTGGGGAGTAAACGACGACGCTTCCTTTTTTGGGCAACGAAATCATTGGGCCAGCACACGCGTGCCATAGCTCCAAGCACACCGACGAAGAAGAAGACGGAGGAGCTAACGGCGGCGAAGGGGAAGTGCTGATACCGGAATGAGAGGACAAAGGAGCAGGGGATGCCGCCGCCGACGACGACGACGGCGTTTCGTCGTCCTCGGTAGTGTTAAGATCGATTAAACCCATCATGGGAACACAATGCTAGAGAATCTAAGAGAAAAAGAGGAAGATGGTTGTGATGATGAGAGTGTGAATGAATAAAAGGCGAGAAAGAGATTTGAAGGAGGGAGGGAGAGATTTTTCACTCACGCCTGACTGAGCATTTTTCAGAGAGCGTGAGGTGGGAGCAACTTTGGCATTGCCAAAAGAAGCTGACCCAATACTCCAAAAAGAAAGAGGCTCTCTTTCTCTGTGTCTGCTCTCTCTCTCTTTCTCTCTCCACTGACCTATCACTCTCTGCTATTTTTTTTGCCTTTGTTTCTTTTTTTGGGTTCTTTCTTTTACTTTTTCTCGGTGTGGAGGGTGAGTGAATGACTGAGTAAANACCTATCACTCTCTGCTATTTTTTTTGCCTTTGTTTCTTTTTTTGGGTTCTTTCTTTTACTTTTTCTCGGTGAGGAGGGTGAGTGAATGAATGAGTAAATTGAGGGGGGTTTTGGGTTTGCATCAAATCAAGCTTTCATTGGGATTTAAGTTGGAGTCTCATAAAAATGACTACTTTCTCTCTCTCTCTCTCTCAATTTCTTTTCTTTATCTCTCTTTTTCTTTTGCTCGTCTGTAGGCTGAAGCTGCAGCAGCAGCAGCACTGCTGCCTGCAATTGCTGCAAACCTGCAATGCTGCGACTGTTTGGGTGTGATGTGTGACAGAGGAAACAGACAGAGAGAGAGAGAGAATGAGGAGAGAGAAAGCTATAATAAAGAACAAAGACTGTAGTGGCTCACTTGTGAGAAAGCTATTATATGTGTTGGTTAAATTCCCATATAATAAAAAAAATATATCACAAACTGAATCAAAGGGGTATTTAAGACTGTACGGCCTCCCTGTATTTCCGGGCGGATGTCTATTCTGTCCCCTTCTACTTCTCCAAATCTCACACCTATGCCCTTCCTCCTCTCTTCTTCTTTAATAATCACATTCACATTTGATTGTCATATTAAAGCTTTTTTCTTTAATTCTTACCTTTCACTTTTCTTACTTACATGGGTCTTCTGGGAATTTTGTTAATTTCTTGTTGACCATGCCACTCACACTACTCACAGATTCTCCTACCATTTTAGTACCCTGATCTTCGTACTGTCTTAGGGAGGCCAGCATTACTAGTATCATACCACTTTCTGCATCTTTGTTACATGGTGTTTCCCTAAATTTATAAACAAATTTAAAATCATCCAACTTGGATAATATAATATAACAAAGCTTGATCCAATGAATGATTTATTAGGCAGGCTTTGGTAGCTAACGATGATCATTAGCCATTGATCAGAGACATCACCATTCCACCAACAAGTGCGAGATCAATCAATGGGGTTCTAAATTTTGTTTTTTTTTTTTTTGGTTTAGAGATTTCATCTTTTCACTTTAGAGAGGCCTAATTGGTAATTACCTTGCCTACCTTTGTTTTGACTTTGCCATTAGCAGTCGTGTCATGATAATAATTAGTTGTTTTCTTAGACAAAAAGCAATAACAAATCCAGATCATTGTGCCTAACCAATTAGGGCATTGTGAAATTAATGAAAAGCTTTATACTTTCTAGCCTACATTACATTTCATAAAGTCTTTAGGCCACCCTTTGCAATTTGGACTTATTCTTGCCTTTTAATTTTTTTTTTGACATGTTACTTCATCATTTAATGCCCCCATGCCTACGGATTTAGCTTGTGTCTGCCTACAAACCAAACTTTTCTTCCCCTTATTTTTCACTACTTATGAAGAAAATTAAATTTGAAGTTGAAGGGGGTAAGAAAATCATATTTTATTTTTGAAGAAATCAATTATTTAATATTTTTAATTAAATTTTAAAAAAATAAAATTATAATATTTAATCTCAAAAATATAATTTGACTCATTTTGTTAAAGATATTAAATAAAAATTATTATTTTTTAAAGAAAATTATTATTATTTTTTTACTAGGACTACCTTTGTAATTAATGACGGAGTTAACATTAATTAAAGAAGTTATCATGAATGTGTGGAATGGAACAAAAACAAAATAGAGAGAGGGAGAGAAAAGAGAAAGTGTGGGTTGAAAAGGAGTTTTCTTTTCTTGTGATGTTGCTGTCTGGTTTGGCCTTAAGCATTGGGTTACGAAAAAAGTCATCAGATCAATGTTTCATTTGCTTAAATGCTTTTAACAGAAGAGAATCTATCAAACCCACTAATCTAGATAAAATAAACATTTTTCCATATTTCGTGAAAATTAATGTTGTTTTCATTTTTTTGGGAATAATGGTAGTTATTTAACGAGCTAATTATGGCAGAAATTATTTATATTTATATATATTATACCTAATCATTCTCATGAGTTTACTCTGAGATTTAAGTTGGGCAATATATTTATCTTATTTTTAAAAAATATCAAAAAACATAAAGTGTTATAAATTGAGTCTTGAATTTTTTCGGTGAGAATTTAACGAGTTAATTTTTTGGGTAAATTACACTTTGGTATCTTGTAGTTTGAAACTTGACACTTTGGTACCCTGTGGTATTCTCCATTAATACTTTGGTACCCTTTGAAGCTATTTTGTAATTTTAACCATAATAAATTTTACAAAAATTACATATTGACCCCAAAAAAATTTTAAATTTTTCATTTTAGTCCCTATATAATATGTATCCAGGGACCTATTTGTAATTTTTTGAAAATTTTTTTGGGTCAATATGTAATTTTTGCAAAATTTGTTATGGTTAAAATTACAAAATAGCTCCAAAGGGTACCAAAGTGTTAATG
>QANZ01026511.1:0-24740 GCA_003254925.1 Chamaecrista fasciculata | reverse complement strand
CAAGCGTAAGTACAGCATCCGGAGCTTGTATGTCCGGGTAGGAGGTTACAAAAACGCAAGTAAATGTAAATGGGGAGAGGGGTGGTGGGGGAATTCGCCCCTTTGACTAACTACTCCTGATGAGAAGTGGGACTATCAGTATCGGCGCTACCTGGAGAGGAAGCGATGAATGGCGGCGATCCGGCCGGTGAGGCGTTGCACCTCCTTGGGGTTCTTGGGAGGAGACATCTCCATTATTGCCCTGCATTGGTCGGGGTTAACCTCTATCCCTCGTTGGGAGATGAGGAACCCGAGGAACTTGCCTCCCGATACGCCAAAAGCACACTTTGACGGGTTGAGGCGCATCTGGTACTGCCTTAGTATTGAGAAGATCTCCTCCAGGTCTTCCAGGTGATTACCGCCGGCTTTCGTTTTGACGACCATGTCGTCGACGTATACTTCAATGTTTTTTCCGAGGTGGTCTCGGAAGAAGAGGTCCATCATCTGCTGGTAAGTGGCGCCGGCGTTCTTCAGGCCAAAAGGCATGACCTTGTAGCAGAAGACCCCCTTGTCTGTGATGAAGGCAGTCTTCTCCACATCCCGCGGGTCCATCCGGATTTGATTGTATCCGGAGAATGCGTCGAGGAAGCTCAGTGTGGCGTGGCCACTGGTTCCGTCAACGAGTCGGTCGATGCTGGGGAGCGGGTACGGGTCCTTTGGGCATGCCTTGTTCAAGTCGGAGAAGTCGACGCACATCCGCCATTTGCCGTTGGCCTTCTGGACGAGGACAACGTTGGACAGCCACGTGGGGTATTTGGTCTCACGAATGAAACCTGCCGCCAGCAGTTTTTCTACTTCCTCTCTTGCTGCTTGCTGGCGCTGTTGACCCAAGTTTCTTTTTTTCTGGAAGACGCCAGGTCTTCCGTCGACATTTAGGGAGTGGCAGATGATGTTTGGGTCAATCCCCGGCATGTCTGATGCCGACCATGCAAAAATGTCTTCATTCCGGTACAGGAATTGAACCAGTGCTTCTTTCTCAGACGGAGGGAGTGTGGCGCAGATGTTGACGGTTTTCTCCGGCGCTCCCGGAAAAGCCACTGCCTCCATTTCATTCGAGGGCTGCGGATAATTCTGTGGGATCTCATCCCGTAGATCGACAATTTCGCAGTTCATTACTGCGTGCTCTTTCTCCTTTCCCTTCTCTGAGGAGGATGGTGGGGGATTTTGGGGGGCTTCCCGGCTTGCTTGGGGCTTGGTCAAGCTGGTGGCGTAGCACTGTCTGGCTACCTCCTGGTTTGCCCGTACTTGGCCCACGCCATGAGGGGTGGGGAACTTCATCAGTAGGTGTGCCGTGGACACTACGGCTCGGGCAGCATTCAGAGAAGGCCTACCGAGGATGGCGTTGTAGGCGGAGGGTGTTTTGACGACGACGAAGATGGTTGGGATGCAGACACACCTCGGGTCCTCGCCCAGCGTAAGATTCAGTTCAATCATCCCCTCCACGGGGACCTGGGCCCCGGAAAAGCCTATCAAGTGCTCGTTGAAAGGGGAGAGTTGCTCTCGGGAGAGACCCATGCTTGAGAAAGCATCCTAGAACAGAATGTCAGCCGAGGATCCCTGGTCAACCAAGATCCTTTTAACGTTATACCTCCCCACCCCGGCTGTGATTACCATTGGGTCACATTCTTCGGAGTCGACGTCTGCCAACTCCTCGTCGGTGAATATTATTGGTTCTCCTTGAGGTGCGTGGGGCTTCTTGAGGTAATCCAATTTCATGACGGATCTCCTCATCCGCTTCCGTGACTGCGGGCCCCTCCTCCGACGGTCCACTCCGCCGGCGATGACATTGATGGTTCCCAGCATCTGAGAACCTGTATTGCTTCCTCCCGGTCCTCCTTCCGGGGCTCTGTCATCGCGACGGGGCCTTTGTTGTCTGCTTTGGTCCCCGCCACGATGTTCTCTGTCGTCATCTCTTCGTTTGTTGTCCCGTCTCACATACTTCCCCAGTTTTCCGTTCTGGATGAGGGCCTCAATCTCATCTTTTAACGAGATGCACTCGTCGGTGGTGTGGCCGTGGTCCCGGTGGTACTCGCAGTACCGGCTTTGGTCTTTTGGTCTGTCACCGGGGCGTGACTTCCTCGGGGTGAGGACGGGGAAGATCCCGAGGCCCTGGGACTCTGCTAGTATCCGGGACTGTGAGACGGTGAGGACCGTGTAAACGTTAAACCGTGCCCGGGCGGCCATCGGCTGTCTGTCGCTACCCCTCTCTTGTTGGGGGTGCTTCGGTCTGTCCTGCCGGGGGGGTCCCGGCGCCGCTGGTCTCCACGGTATTGTTGCTGCTGTTGCTGCTTGCTGCTGGAGCTCATATTCGCGAATCTGCTCTTCTGGGAGGTGAAGGCGTCCTCCTTTATGATAAACTCCTGAACCTTCGATAACAGTTCCTCCAACGAGCTGGGGTTCATGAAAGCCAGCTCTTTGTGTGTTTGTCCGGGGCGGAGGCCTGCTTGGAAGGCGTGTACCGCCACACTGTCCTCGAGGTCTTTGACTGTGAGGCACTTCTGGTTGAATCGGTGCAGGAAGTCACGGAGGGACTCATGCTCCCCCTGATGGACGTCGGCCAGCACGGAAGCCGGCTGCTTATACACCACACTGGTGGCAAACCTCTTTTTGAACAAGTTCTCCATATCTCTGAAGCTGTGTATGCTGTCGTTTGGAAGTTTGGAGAACCAGATGAGCCCTTCTCCGACGAGTGTGGTCGGGAATAGTTTGCATTTCTTCCCTTCCGACAGGTTGGCAATCTGCATGCACGCGTGGAACTGCCGGAGATGGTCATCCGGGTCTTTGGTTCCGTCATACCGGGGCAACTTCATAGGCATCTTGAACCCGGTTGGCAACTCGTCCTGCTGTATGTGGGGTGCGTAGATCCCGGGAGAGGGCATCGGGGGCGCCGGAGGCGTCGGCACCGCTGCTGGAGGGCCCGATGGGGGGTTGGTAGTCGCTGAGGGGCCTGCGGATGGCAGATGCTTGGCCAAGAGATGCCATAACTCTGCTGGTACGTTCCACTGTTGCATTGTGGATTCTGGCAATACTTGGGAGACGAGGGGTTGATTCACTCCCACTGGTTCACTTCGCTCTACGTGAACATGCTCTTCTTCTCGGCCCGACAACGTGGCTTCCGAGGGGGGCCGCGTGTTGGGAGTGGGGTAGTACTCTGGCGGAGGGAGCTCGGGGGTTTCTTGTACTTGCTTCCCTCTGGAGCTAGAGCTGATCATCTGACTGAAGCGTTTCTCCATAAACTGATTAAATTGTTCCTCCATGTTTCGGCGTAGGGAGGCCATGTCGGCTACGTGTGCAGCCCTTGCCTCCCGGAGTTCGGTCTGAACGATCTCGCGTATCTCGGCTGTATACGGGGATGGTGCTACGTGAGTCTCTTCACCCGTGTGCTGATTGAAACCGGCGAGAGAAGTCAACGGTGTGGGAGTTCTCTCGCTCTGCAGTATGTGCCCCGGAGCACTCCGGGGGGAAGTCCTGGGATCATGCTCGTGTATGGCGTCTCCCGCTTGTTGGGGGTGATCTCTCGGATGGCTCGACCCCGAGGGAGCGTTCGCTGGGCTCGGGAGCAGCTGGTTCTCATTATGGGATTCCATTGCTGAGAACGTCGTAGCTTGCTTGAGTTCACAGTAAGAGATAACAACAAGGGGTTAGCACAGAATACAAGTATGACCTCCACGCAGAGCCGTACCAGGGTCTCTCGGGGGTTGAGCAAAAGAAACGAAAACTTGTTCGGAAAAAGCTGCGAAGAAGTGGAGCAGAAAGCTACGAAGAATGTAGGGGGGAGCAGGGTGGAGTTCGTGGAGGAACTCTCTTCCCTACGAGGTGCTCCCCGTCGAGTGTGTGTGTCTTAGCAACAGCTAAGTTGAGGGGGGGAGAGATAACCGGAGTTTCCTCATCTCTCCCCACAGACGGCGCCAGTGAAAACTACAAAGCTGGATTAGTATAAATCTAACCTTGAGTTCACAGTTGAGAGGCAGTCTCCGGTGGTTTGAAGTCGTCGGATCTTGCGAACGAGAATGCACAGGGGGTTCCTTGCGATTCTTCTCCGATGCTTAAGTTAGAGAGAGAATAATGGAGAGTTTGAATATTTGTAGAGAGAGAGTCGTTACCTTAGAAAAGGTTCCCCCTTTTCCTTTTATCCTCCTTCCCTTTTGTCTCATGTTCGTACGAGGTCTCTCTGAGATGTTAGGGGTGTACTCGGGATGTGTGAGGAAAAGGGGGTTGGTGTAGGTTTCTGCTTTTGATGTGACAGCTATCACTGCCAGGGTACGGTGGGATTTCCAACCTTCCCTCCTGGTTGTCAGTGATAGCCAAGAGTGCTTTTCATTGTTTGGTCTGCGCACAGGGGGCGTTTTGGTCCTTTTGCGTGTCCTTCTTGTCCTGTCACGTGCTTTCAAGGATCTTTGCATTTAATGCCAATATCTTGGCATTAAATGCTTGAGTTGGGAGGGAACCTGCTTGGGTTGCCTCTCCGCCGGGTATCCCCTATGTTCTTGATATTAATTCCGAGGAGCTCTTCCGAGGAGTGTATATCACTAGTCCCTCCGAAAGGTCCGAGGGGGAGTCCGCGCCATCGGCTTCGGAGGGGTGATTCCGAGGAGCTGTTCCGAGGGGTGTATATCACTAGTCCCTCCGAAAGGTCCGAGGGGGAGTCCGCGTCATCGGCTTCCGAGGGGTGTCTTCGGTTTCCGAATACCTTGAGTCTTCTGGACTTCTTTCCGCGGAAGCTGGAAAGTTTGGATGACACGTGGCTTGGGAAATGAGAGAAGTGTGTGGAGGAAGTTTTGCGGTTTCCCAAGTTGCTGACGTCGGCAGCGTCTTTTCAACTGCCTGCTTTATTTTTGAAATTTTGTACGGTCCTTTATAAACCATCACTTCCCTCTCTTCCCCCATTTTTCGCTCCCACGATTTCTCCAAAACGAACTCAAGAGCCCAAACTCGAGCAAGCTGTAACCAGTAACTATGGTGAAGTCTTTGAAGAAAATCCCGAGTCGCAAGGGAGGAAAAGATGGTGCTTCCTCGTCGGTTCCTGACGACGGCATTCCAGTTGCTCGCCCTCTTGACCCCGCAACTGCTGCTAAGAGAGGGTACCAGGTCAGTGAAAGGAAAGACATGAAGGCTGGCTGGGGAGGTCCCACCATGGAGCCCGACCTGTGGTGGGGCATCCAATCCGAGCTGATGCACGTGGAGGCTGATGGCGCTGAGGCCTTGCGCCGTGCTCGGGGCGTGGTGCCCTGGTCGTCGCCACAGGGGTTGCCCTGTAACGTTCCTATCGACCCCAAAATTGTCTTAGAAAGGTCGAGATTTGTAGATTCTGCCGCACTCGCGACCTTGAACGAGACGTACTTCGCTCCGGGTACTCCAATGAGGAGGTTGGGGCATGTTGCCCGTCATATCAAGGAAGGCGTCGAGGGTTTCGGCAGTGAGAGGTACGGCTTCTCACACGAAGGGGGCTTCTTGTTCAACGAATACGTGCTCCAAAATGTGGGAATACGGTTCCCCTTCTCGGACTTCGAAATGGAAGTCCTGAATTACATGAATTGTTCCCCGGCTCAGCTGCATCCAAATTCATGGCGGCTTCTCGCCATTCTTCAGAACGTTGCGGCAGAACTGGGCGTGGAGCTGACCGCGAAGGTCTTATTCTGGTCATACCGAGTGGAGTGTAAAAACGGAGGGTGGGTTAGTCTCCACTGTATGAACAAGCCCGGCAGATACAGTGTGTTGTCTGCCAATGTCAGTAGTGTGAAGAAATGGTTGAACTACCATTTTTTCGTTTCTTGGGAGCTGGTTGATCGGCGCCCGTGGTACTTGGATAACGAGGGTCATCCTTTGTTCCCTCTGTCCTGGTCAGAGCCCATTGTTGGTCAGAGGGTGTTGGCGAAGGAGAACTTGGGTGCCGAGGAGCACCGAGCCGTCAAGCTGCTGCTGTCGGCGGCAAAACAAGACGGGAACGATTACAAGACGTGGGGTAAGTGTTAGCGGGCAATGTTCTGTTTTCCCCTTTGCTGTCTGTTTCCAAGTTTATTTTGTCTGATTGTTCTGTGTCTGCTTCCTTGTTTCAGTGATGCATCACCTTGGGTTCCGTGGGAGGTTGGAGTATTTTACCAAGGCCACGTCTTGCTGTGGTAGCTTCGTGACACCTGGTTCCGAGGCAACCCTCCGACTGCCCCTCGTGCCTCCCGCGGTTGGGGAGGGTGTGAAGGATGTTTCTCCCCCGAAGAAGAAGAGAAAAGAAAGGGTTGTCTCGACCGGGAGCCCACTTGGGAGGGGTGCTTCACGGGCATCGGAGCACTTGGTGACCGTTGCCTCTCCTCCCGTGAAGAGACCCAAGCTGATTTTGTATGAAGATGAGGATGACATCGAGGAGGATCCTAGTGCAGCTCTGAAGCCGCGGGGGTCCTCCCAGTATTACTCGGCTCCGAGGGGATCGTCGGACAGTCCGGCTGCCTTGGAGGGCAATGACGATGCCGGGGGGAAGGTTGACGAGGGGGTCATAGAAGTCGACAGTGCATCGTCGTCTGGTGGTGACTCCGGTGAGGAGGATTTGCTGACCATAAGTCAGTTGGTGGGTGGGAGTGGGACTTCCGAGAACCCACCAGTCGAGGAAGGAAGGGTTCCTCCATTAGATGTATTGCTGGCCATCGAGGAGGCTGCATCCTCGCCCGAGGACGAAAACTTGCCTGCCGGGGGGGGGGGGGNGGGGGGGTACCCCGCCACCAGAAGATGAAGACTTGGCCACCGAGGAGGCTGCATCCTCGCCCGAGGACGAAAATTTGCCTGTCGGGGGGAGTACTCCGCCACCGGAAGATGAAGACTTGGCCATTGGTGAGGGTACTGGGTTACCTGGAGATGGAGTCTTAGCTGATGGGGGAAACAGCAGTCAAGTAGATGAGGAGGCCCAGGCTGCTGGGGTGGCTACGACTTTGCCTGAGGGGATGATCCCTCCTGCTGGTGGGGTGACTTCGCCACATAGAGGTGGAGTTTCAGTTGGTGGAGAGGGGATTGCTCCGAGTGGAGACAACGAAGGCTCTGACGCGGGGCCGTCAAGTGGGGTGGCGGCGGACCCCATCGACGTTTTGAACCCGCGATACCCTGTGCCGGCTCCGAGGGGGGGAGTACTGCCGGCGGATATCTTGGGTAGCAGTATCAATCCCTTCCTGTTCGTGGAGTCGTCCTGTACACGGGCCGGCAAGGACCACATGGATGCCATGGCGGCGAAGCTTCCTCGGGACATTGCCGGCGATGCCATTAAACACGGCTTGGAATCCTGTCGCCGGATGGCAGTACTTTATCGGCAGTTTGAGGACACCCGAGATAAGAATATAATGCACAAGGCCCGATTGGCTGAGTCTGAGAAGAGGGTTGCTCTCTTGGAGAGGCAGGTGGCAGAGCTTACCGCCGAACGCAGCGAGTTGCTGAAACAGCAGGAGGATGCTCGCGCCGTGGGGGTGTTAAAGGTTGACGAACTGCTGAAGGCCCAGGCGGAGGAACATGGCAAAGAGATTGAGGGTCTTGTGGGGGGCTATGAGTCATCGTTGGATAGTCTCCGGGGGGAAAAATGCGCAGCCGAGAGTGCTCTGGCCTCCGAGCGGAAGGCATTCGAGACCCGTCTTGGGGAAGTCCGCGCCGAGAGAGAAGAAGCTGCGCAGGTGGCTGCCGAGGAGTTAGCTGTCCAGCGGGGTCGCTGGCTGTCGGAGATGGATGCTCTTCGTCGGGAACACTCCGCTGCTATCAATGAGTTGAGGCGCGATCATGAGATTGTCGTGAGCCGGATGGCTACGACCCACAGCCTTTCTCTGGCGACGATGACCAAAGGGCTGGAGGAGACCCTGGAAAACGAGAGGGCTCAGCTCCAGTGGGAGGGGCGCTGTTTCTACGAGAAGGGGTTCATCAACGGAGTGAGGCAAGTTGTCCACTTCCATCCGGAGGCTGCCCGAGGTTTGGACGAAGTACATCCGATGCGGGAGGTGGCCAACGACGTGATCGTTGACCGGGTTCGTCCCTTGGAGAAGTGCCCGGAGCGTCCTGCCGATCCAACGGAGAGAGGGGAATCCTCAAGTGGTAAGTTGGACATAGGGAGGATGCTGCTTGGCGTGGCAGTAAACGTTCTGAGTGCTCACACGGCTGCTACGGGCGTCTCTCCTTCTCACCAGGGTGAAAGGCCTGGGTTGGGCATATTTGGCGGCGACGGTGATGGGAAGGGCGGATCTGGTCAAGCTGGAGGTGATGTCCCTCCGAAAGACTCCGCGACGGCTGACTGCTCAACCGAGGATTACCTGGTTGACGACCCTGTGTTGACGCCGGGGGGTGTGTAACTGCTGCCTGATGTAAACACTTGTAACCCCCCTCCCCCCCTGATGTAATTACTTTTGTATTCCTTGCTCTCCTCTTTGTAACATGACAATTTTGTACAGAACACTTACTTATATGAAATGTATTGTCAATGTTGGCGTTTGGTGCCATTTTTGCTATTTAATTGTGTTATAGCGCGTAAGATTTAATTGTAACGATATGTTACCATGTGTGAGTCACGTTGTTTTCTTCTTGAGTTTACTCGTGACGTGGCTAGCCGGAGCAGGTGACTCTGACCTGCAGAGCGTTGGAGCTCAGATGTCCGAGGCGTAGGGAGGCGTCCCTCCCTGCCTGCATAGAGGACTGAGGGCCTGTTTAATCATTCGTAATAGAAAGAGAAAAGGCAATAATAGCAATAGGAAGAAATATGATTTTCATAAAACTTTGAAGAAAGTTACATGAGTGTTGTCACGGAGACAAATATTTCTTTAGCTTAGCTATATTCCATGGGTTTGGAAGATGGTTTCCTCCCATGGTTTCCAGGCGATAGGCCCCTCCTGGGAGTGCTTCGTATATCCGATATGGACCTTCCCAATTGGGTCCTAGTTTACCTTCCGTGGGGTTGACCCTGTTGTTGGCGACTTCCCTCAGGACCAGGTCTTCGACGCGCAATGTGCGTTTTTTGACCTTGGTGTTGAAGTAGTTCGCTATCTTCTGTTTGTACGCTGCCATCCGGATTAACGCTGTCTCCCTCATCTCCTCGGAGATGTCTAAGGAGGCCTGGCGCTGGGCCTGATTCTGCTGTTCCTCGTAGTAGAGGACTCTGTCGGAGGTTGCTCCGATTTCGGCGGGGATCATGGCCTCACAGCCGTAGGCCAAGGCGTATGGGGTTTCCTTGGTTGCAGTCTGTTTCGTAACACGGTAAAACCACAAAACCGAGGGCAATTCATCTACCCATCTTCCCTTGGCGCTGTCCAGGCGTTTTTTCAGCCCCTTTAGGATAATCCGGTTTGCCAGTTCCGTTTGTCCGTTTGTGGCGGGATGCTCCACGGACGTGGTCTTCAACTTCATGTGGTAATTTTCACAGAACTCCCGGAACTGTTGGCTAATGAATTGGCGCCCATTGTCTGTTATCAGAGTGTGTGGGATGCCAAATCGCGTGATTATATTTTTCATAACGAACTTGATGATTGCCGTCGAGGTGATAGATGCTAGGGGTTCTGCTTCTACCCACTTGGTGAAGTGGTCAACGGCGACGACCAAGAACTTTCGCTGGTTGGTGGCCTTTGGAAATGGGCCCAGGATGTCTATACCCCACATGTCAAACGGCCACGGCGCCTGCAGAGGATGCATATCCTCGGCCGGCTTGTGTATGATGTTTCCGTGGCGCTGGCACTTATCACATGTTTTCACCAGTTGGTCCGCGTCCTTGATGATTCCTGGCCAGTAGAAGCCAGCTTGTAGCGTTTTTCTCTTTAAAGTTGCCGGGGCCTGGTGGGAGCCACATACCCCCTCTTGTAGCTCGCGGAGGATGTAGCTGGCCTCCTCCGGGGGCACACATTTCAGCGACGGGGATGAAAATCCCTTCTTGTAAAGGGTTTCGCCGGATAGGAAATACCGGGCAGCTCTTCTGGTTAAGTTCCGCGCTTCTGCTCGATCGGCGGGGAGGGTACCATCCTTGAGGTATGCCATGATTGGCGTCATCCAGGAAGATACTCCATCGATCTGGTTTACTTCCTCCTCGTTGATCGAGGGTTGTTCCAGAGTGGTGCAGATGATGGAGTCTCTGCCTGCCTTGTTGGGCTTATTGGCCAGCTTTGCCAACGTGTCGGCGCGGGAGTTCTGGTCCCTGGGGACGTGTCGGAACTCGACCTTTTGGAACTTGGCAGCTAGGCGCCGCGCTTTGGCATGGTACTTGAGGATGGTTTCCTCCTTGGCCTCGAATTCTCCCTTCATCTGTTGAACCACCAGCTGGGAGTCGCTGTTGACAGTCAGCTCCTGCGCATTGACCGTGAGGGCCAGCACCAATGCAGCTAGGAGGGCTTCGTACTCTGACTGGTTATTGGTGGCCGGGAAGCGTATTTCAATGGACTGCTCAATGACCATCCCGTCCGGTGCCTCAAGGATAACCCCGGCTCCTTTTGATTTGCTGGAGGAGGCACCATCCACGTATATCACCCAGGTGCTATTGAGTGCCTCCGGCGAGGTCATCTCGGCAACAAAATCTGCCAGGGCCTGCCCTTTGATGGCTCTGCGGGGTTGGAACATGAGTCCGAATTCAGAGAGCTCAATGGCCCAGTAGGATAGCCGTCCGGCGACGTCGGGCTGGTGGATCACCTGCCGTAGTGGTCGGTCGGTTCGGACGACAATCTGGTACTGTTGGTAGTAGGGCCGAAGCTTCCTCGTTGATACCAGCAGAGCGAATGCAAGCTTCTCGAGCATGTGGTACCGTGACTCCGACGGGGTTAGAACCTTGCTGGAGAAGTAGATGGGTTTTTGCTCCTCTCCTTCCTCGGTGACTAACACAGAGCTGACCGCCTGGTCGTTAGCAGCGAGGTAGACATATACCGGCGTCTCTAGCCTGGGGGTTGTCAGTATTGGCGGTTTCGCCAGATACTGCTTCAGCTCCAGGAAGGCCCTATCGCATTCCTCTGTCCATTCGAACTTCTTTCCTCCTTTGAGGGTTTTGAAGAATGGGAGGCAGCGGTCGGCGGACCTGGTTAGTGATTTTAGATGTTCTGTTAGTACTCGTTGTATAAGTAAAACAGACAAAGCATTTACACAAGAAGAGATTCTTTATTAATGTAGTTGAAAGCTCGCGATGTGCAAGCGTAAGTACAGCATCCGGAGCTTGTATGTCCGGGTAGGAGGTTACAAAAACGCAAGTAAATGTAAATGGGGAGAGGGGTGGTGGGGGAATTCGCCCCTTTGACTAACTACTCCTGATGAGAAGTGGGACTATCAGTATCGGCGCTACCTGGAGAGGAAGCGATGAATGGCGGCGATCCGGCCGGTGAGGCGTTGCACCTCCTTGGGGTTCTTGGGAGGAGACATCTCCATTATTGCCCTGCATTGGTCGGGGTTAACCTCTATCCCTCGTTGGGAGATGAGGAACCCGAGGAACTTGCCTCCCGATACGCCAAAAGCACACTTTGACGGGTTGAGGCGCATCTGGTACTGCCTTAGTATTGAGAAGATCTCCTCCAGGTCTTCCAGGTGATTACCGCCGGCTTTCGTTTTGACGACCATGTCGTCGACGTATACTTCAATGTTTTTTCCGAGGTGGTCTCGGAAGAAGAGGTCCATCATCTGCTGGTAAGTGGCGCCGGCGTTCTTCAGGCCAAAAGGCATGACCTTGTAGCAGAAGACCCCCTTGTCTGTGATGAAGGCAGTCTTCTCCACATCCCGCGGGTCCATCCGGATTTGATTGTATCCGGAGAATGCGTCGAGGAAGCTCAGTGTGGCGTGGCCACTGGTTCCGTCAACGAGTCGGTCGATGCTGGGGAGCGGGTACGGGTCCTTTGGGCATGCCTTGTTCAAGTCGGAGAAGTCGACGCACATCCGCCATTTGCCGTTGGCCTTCTGGACGAGGACAACGTTGGACAGCCACGTGGGGTATTTGGTCTCACGAATGAAACCTGCCGCCAGCAGTTTTTCTACTTCCTCTCTTGCTGCTTGCTGGCGCTGTTGACCCAAGTTTCTTTTTTTCTGGAAGACGCCAGGTCTTCCGTCGACATTTAGGGAGTGGCAGATGATGTTTGGGTCAATCCCCGGCATGTCTGATGCCGACCATGCAAAAATGTCTTCATTCCGGTACAGGAATTGAACCAGTGCTTCTTTCTCAGACGGAGGGAGTGTGGCGCAGATGTTGACGGTTTTCTCCGGCGCTCCCGGAAAAGCCACTGCCTCCATTTCATTCGAGGGCTGCGGATAATTCTGTGGGATCTCATCCCGTAGATCGACAATTTCGCAGTTCATTACTGCGTGCTCTTTCTCCTTTCCCTTCTCTGAGGAGGATGGTGGGGGATTTTGGGGGGCTTCCCGGCTTGCTTGGGGCTTGGTCAAGCTGGTGGCGTAGCACTGTCTGGCTACCTCCTGGTTTGCCCGTACTTGGCCCACGCCATGAGGGGTGGGGAACTTCATCAGTAGGTGTGCCGTGGACACTACGGCTCGGGCAGCATTCAGAGAAGGCCTACCGAGGATGGCGTTGTAGGCGGAGGGTGTTTTGACGACGACGAAGATGGTTGGGATGCAGACACACCTCGGGTCCTCGCCCAGCGTAAGATTCAGTTCAATCATCCCCTCCACGGGGACCTGGGCCCCGGAAAAGCCTATCAAGTGCTCGTTGAAAGGGGAGAGTTGCTCTCGGGAGAGACCCATGCTTGAGAAAGCATCCTAGAACAGAATGTCAGCCGAGGATCCCTGGTCAACCAAGATCCTTTTAACGTTATACCTCCCCACCCCGGCTGTGATTACCATTGGGTCACATTCTTCGGAGTCGACGTCTGCCAACTCCTCGTCGGTGAATATTATTGGTTCTCCTTGAGGTGCGTGGGGCTTCTTGAGGTAATCCAATTTCATGACGGATCTCCTCATCCGCTTCCGTGACTGCGGGCCCCTCCTCCGACGGTCCACTCCGCCGGCGATGACATTGATGGTTCCCAGCATCTGAGAACCTGTATTGCTTCCTCCCGGTCCTCCTTCCGGGGCTCTGTCATCGCGACGGGGCCTTTGTTGTCTGCTTTGGTCCCCGCCACGATGTTCTCTGTCGTCATCTCTTCGTTTGTTGTCCCGTCTCACATACTTCCCCAGTTTTCCGTTCTGGATGAGGGCCTCAATCTCATCTTTTAACGAGATGCACTCGTCGGTGGTGTGGCCGTGGTCCCGGTGGTACTCGCAGTACCGGCTTTGGTCTTTTGGTCTGTCACCGGGGCGTGACTTCCTCGGGGTGAGGACGGGGAAGATCCCGAGGCCCTGGGACTCTGCTAGTATCCGGGACTGTGAGACGGTGAGGACCGTGTAAACGTTAAACCGTGCCCGGGCGGCCATCGGCTGTCTGTCGCTACCCCTCTCTTGTTGGGGGTGCTTCGGTCTGTCCTGCCGGGGGGGTCCCGGCGCCGCTGGTCTCCACGGTATTGTTGCTGCTGTTGCTGCTTGCTGCTGGAGCTCATATTCGCGAATCTGCTCTTCTGGGAGGTGAAGGCGTCCTCCTTTATGATAAACTCCTGAACCTTCGATAACAGTTCCTCCAACGAGCTGGGGTTCATGAAAGCCAGCTCTTTGTGTGTTTGTCCGGGGCGGAGGCCTGCTTGGAAGGCGTGTACCGCCACACTGTCCTCGAGGTCTTTGACTGTGAGGCACTTCTGGTTGAATCGGTGCAGGAAGTCACGGAGGGACTCATGCTCCCCCTGATGGACGTCGGCCAGCACGGAAGCCGGCTGCTTATACACCACACTGGTGGCAAACCTCTTTTTGAACAAGTTCTCCATATCTCTGAAGCTGTGTATGCTGTCGTTTGGAAGTTTGGAGAACCAGATGAGCCCTTCTCCGACGAGTGTGGTCGGGAATAGTTTGCATTTCTTCCCTTCCGACAGGTTGGCAATCTGCATGCACGCGTGGAACTGCCGGAGATGGTCATCCGGGTCTTTGGTTCCGTCATACCGGGGCAACTTCATAGGCATCTTGAACCCGGTTGGCAACTCGTCCTGCTGTATGTGGGGTGCGTAGATCCCGGGAGAGGGCATCGGGGGCGCCGGAGGCGTCGGCACCGCTGCTGGAGGGCCCGATGGGGGGTTGGTAGTCGCTGAGGGGCCTGCGGATGGCAGATGCTTGGCCAAGAGATGCCATAACTCTGCTGGTACGTTCCACTGTTGCATTGTGGATTCTGGCAATACTTGGGAGACGAGGGGTTGATTCACTCCCACTGGTTCACTTCGCTCTACGTGAACATGCTCTTCTTCTCGGCCCGACAACGTGGCTTCCGAGGGGGGCCGCGTGTTGGGAGTGGGGTAGTACTCTGGCGGAGGGAGCTCGGGGGTTTCTTGTACTTGCTTCCCTCTGGAGCTAGAGCTGATCATCTGACTGAAGCGTTTCTCCATAAACTGATTAAATTGTTCCTCCATGTTTCGGCGTAGGGAGGCCATGTCGGCTACGTGTGCAGCCCTTGCCTCCCGGAGTTCGGTCTGAACGATCTCGCGTATCTCGGCTGTATACGGGGATGGTGCTACGTGAGTCTCTTCACCCGTGTGCTGATTGAAACCGGCGAGAGAAGTCAACGGTGTAGGAGTTCTCTCGCTCTGCAGTATGTGCCCCGGAGCACTCCGGGGGGAAGTCCTGGGATCATGCTCGTGTATGGCGTCTCCCGCTTGTTGGGGGTGATCTCTCGGATGGCTCGACCCCGAGGGAGCGTTCGCTGGGCTCGGGAGCAGCTGGTTCTCATTATGGGATTCCATTGCTGAGAACGTCGTAGCTTGCTTGAGTTCACAGTAAGAGATAACAACAAGGGGTTAGCACAGAATACAAGTATGACCTCCACGCAGAGCCGTACCAGGGTCTCTCGGGGGTTGAGCAAAAGAAACGAAAACTTGTTCGGAAAAAGCTGCGAAGAAGTGGAGCAGAAAGCTACGAAGAATGTAGGGGGGAGCAGGGTGGAGTTCGTGGAGGAACTCTCTTCCCTACGAGGTGCTCCCCGTCGAGTGTGTGTGTCTTAGCAACAGCTAAGTTGAGGGGGGGAGAGATAACCGGAGTTTCCTCATCTCTCCCCACAGACGGCGCCAGTGAAAACTACAAAGCTGGATTAGTATAAATCTAACCTTGAGTTCACAGTTGAGAGGCAGTCTCCGGTGGTTTGAAGTCGTCGGATCTTGCGAACGAGAATGCACAGGGGGTTCCTTGCGATTCTTCTCCGATGCTTAAGTTAGAGAGAGAATAATGGAGAGTTTGAATATTTGTAGAGAGAGAGTCGTTACCTTAGAAAAGGTTCCCCCTTTTCCTTTTATCCTCCTTCCCTTTTGTCTCATGTTCGTACGAGGTCTCTCTGAGATGTTAGGGGTGTACTCGGGATGTGTGAGGAAAAGGGGGTTGGTGTAGGTTTCTGCTTTTGATGTGACAGCTATCACTGCCAGGGTACGGTGGGATTTCCAACCTTCCCTTCTGGTTGTCAGTGATAGCCAAGAGTGCTTTTCATTGTTTGGTCTGCGCACAGGGGGCGTTTTGGTCCTTTTGCGTGTCCTTCTTGTCCTGTCACGTGCTTTCAAGGATCTTTGCATTTAATGCCAATATCTTGGCATTAAATGCTTGAGTTGGGAGGGAACCTGCTTGGGTTGCCTCTCCGCCGGGTATCCCCTATGTTCTTGATATTAATTCCGAGGAGCTCTTTCGAGGAGTGTATATCACTAGTCCCTCCGAAAGGTCCGAGGGGGAGTCCGCGCCATCGGCTTCCGAGGGGTGATTCCGAGGAGCTATTCCGAGGAGTGTATATCACTAATATAAATTAATTACATTATGGACATTAAATAAATATGTTCATAAACACCAGAAACAACATGAGTTTGAATCTTCTGAAATATTTTAGGCATAGAAAGATACATACAATACAAAGAAGTTTTAGATTTCTTTTTTCTCATTTGTACAAATTATGTTACTAATAAGCCTCATCACTATAAACAGTGGAGAGTATCCGTTGCTGCAGAGACAACTCTGTAAATGACTCTGAAGAATCACACTCAGATTCCAATTCCAATTTTTGCATTTTCTCATTGAGTAAAAACAAACTCTCCACATAATCTCCTGCACAAACATTGAAATACCCCTTATATCCCACCTTCTTCACTAATCCTTTCATGGGCTCCAACAAAACAATCCCATCATGGGAAGATTTCATCACTATCTCTCCATTACTCCTCAAAGCCAACACACTAGGCGTGCCTTGAACGCCACTCACCGAGTCAAATTCACATAACTGAGTCCATGATTTTGAGTCACCATACTCCTTCATCACCCAAATACTAAAGAAATTCTGATCGAAATAAGAATTGTTTTTGTGAATCACAGCTAATGAACCTCCTCCTCCTCCAAGAATTGAAACCTGAAATGGCGATTCCTTTAGACACCGAGGCAACGTTAATTCTCCGAATTTCTCTTTACAGACATCAAACGACAGAACAAAATTCTCAATCCGACCGTTGATTTTGTTTCTTCGTGTGACCACCCAGTGAATCACGCCGTTCACGAATGTCTGATGTGGCTTCCAAGTGTGCTTAGAAAGTGAAAACGAAGGAGGAAGAGAAGAAGAAGGAGGAAGGATTCTCCATGAACGAGATGTGAGAGAGAAAATCTCGACATTAGGAGGAGATTCTGTGTGTTCAAGGGTGAGAAATCGAAGAATCTTGAAATCGTTATTTATAGAATCGAAACCGAAGCCGAAGAAAACTTGGTTGTTTATTGAATCCGATGATGATGATGATGATGATAATGTGTAGTTGGGTTTAGGGAGGAGGACGTGTTTTTGGAGAGAGGGATTCCAGACGGCGATGTTGGCGGCGGCGGGCGACGGCGGCGAGTGGTCGGCGAAACAGAGCAAACCATTGCAAGAGTCGACGATGGAAGGAGGTTTGTTGGAGGAGAAGAAGTGAGAGAGTGGGAATTTGAGGGCGAAACGATGGTGGGGTTGATTGTCGTTTGAGGAGAGGAAAGAGAAATCATCGTATGAGATGCGAACGATGCCATTTGGGGGTTTTGGTTTTATGGTGTGGAGGTGAAGAAAGAGTGAAGGATCTTGATGATGATGATGATGATGATGGGTGATGAATGAAGGATGTGTAATGAGAGATTTCCATAATTTACAGACGGAGATGCATTTGAGGAGAGATTTTGGGTGTAATTTGTGAAGAATGAGTTCTATCACTTCTTGTGGGAAATAGTCGGACATCTTTTTAGAGAGAGAAAGAGGAGAGAAAAAAAAACAGAGATGAAGAAACAGAGGAAGTTCTTGCTTTTTCAAGAAAATGGGGTCGATTGATTTGTTTAAAAGTCTGATGTTTGTGTTATATAAAGGGAAATTATGAGATGAGTGATAGGTTTCGTTTGAGTGGGAAAAAGTAAAAGAAGAATGAGGGAGAGAGGAAGGAACAGAACAGAGGAAGTTCTTGATTTGCTGCGTCAAATATTTATTTGGGTGTTTAAATTATGTGATTACTGATTACATCTTAAAATTATTTATAGTTTCGTTTTAATTTTTAGATTTTTATATTTATTTCACTATTAGATTTTATTTGTGTTTTTTATCATTATTTTTAACTTAATAGCTCAAATACTTTTTTAAGCCTTTCCTTTTTACGAAAAAAAATATTTTTTTAAGCCAAAGTGCAAATTTGATTACATATTTTTTTTCTCAGTTTTTAATTTGGTTCTGTATATTCTTTTGTTGCATTTTTTGTCCTATATTTTTACAAAAAATCTCAATTTTGGTCCCATATTATTTTTTATTCCATATCTTTTAGTCAAATTGCAAAATTAAACTCATATATGAGACCACTTCTAAACCTGACCTAAAGATATGTGGTCAATTATACAATTAACCCAAAGATATGAAACCAAATCTGCAACAGAAAAAGATATGAGACTAAATTGGGTCCTTACCAAAGATATGAGATCAAATTGAAAACTGAGTAAAAGATATGATAATAAATTTGTACTTTAGCCTTTTTTATATATCATATAATAAATGAGTTCATAATAAATTGTTTTAATGATAAGTTACAGATAAATTTATACACAAAATAAAACTAATTCCATAATTTTTTTAAAAAATTAATCTCATAATTTAAAACCAAAATAACTATTTAAATTTAACCTCTCCAGAAAATGTGGTTGATTCCTAACCAATTCTGATGTGTGTGGTGTCTTATATACATCATGGCACAAAGTCTGGATAGATTTCAGTTATTGTAGAAAGAAATCTCCCAAATTTTGAGTAGTGATATTTTTTTTAAAAAAAAGTTGATTTTGTGTAAATAATTTTTTTTATCAATTTTCTTTTTTTAAAAAATCAATCTTTAGATACTTGAAAAAATTTTAAGATAAAATCTTAACAAAATAAATCTTTTGTACAAAATTAGAGTATAAGTAATTATAGGTATTTGAGTAGAGGTATGTTAATAATTGGGTATGAAAAATATAATAAAATGATGTTATAATGAGATAATATTTTTGTAATGAGTTTGTAATGAGTAAAGAAACAAATGTATTGGACCGTAACTCAAGTTATGTATTGAAAATTGAGATAATAAATTTATATTGACTTTATAACTAAATCCCAAACATACCCTAAAAGTTAATATGATCTTTCGTTAGTTTTTAAAATTTAGAAAATATTTTGAGTTGAACCATTTTATTTGTTTGTTCTTATCTCTCTGTTAAAGACCATGACGGATTCAATTTGACTAGAACAAAGAAGAATAAACAAATAACTAAATAAATATGAAAAGAAGGAAGTCATCCAACCGCAAGTCCACGAACTAAATTTGACGGTACAAGAAGAATAAAAAGAAAATTAAAAAAAAAAAAGGAAAGTAAGAATAATAAAATATTAAGCTTGTTAACGTTGTTTGGTAAGTAAGGACTGTAAGGTCCCAACCAATTTTCTTTGGCAACTAATTAAAGGCCACAACTAATTTTCGCTTTAAATAATGTATACAAAGTTTTATCAATTTCTGCTAATATTGTTTCAGCTTTAAATTAAGAATCTGAGTTATTGGCTTAATGTTTAATTTCATTGATATAATTGGCGGACTCATAAAATTATAAAATGTAAATGATTAGTTTTACTTTATTTAGAAATGATATAAAAAAACAACAAGTAATAGAAAATGATTTAAATTACTTTGTAGTTTATCATTAACTTTTAATATTTCTTTTATTTTATACGTCAAACTACAAATTTTGTTTATTATCGTTTGCTCAAGTTATAAATTAGGTCTTTATCTTTTTTTTTTTTAGATTTGGTCATTTATCTTTGGTTTTTATGCAGATTTGGTCATATATCTTTGCAAAAGATTTCAGGTTAGTTCCACTTTAAATTCCACTCATCTCCCTGCGTTAGAGTGACGTGGAATAATGGGGGACTAAAATAGCAAAAGAACAAAAAAAAGAACAAAAAAAGACAGAGATGAGTGGAATTTAATGTGAGACTAACGATGAAACCGTTTGCAAAGATATGAGATCAATTTTACAACTTGACCAAAAGATATGAGACCATATATGCAAAAGAAAAAGCTTGATTTGCAACTTGTCCAAAAGCTAATAGATTAAATTTGCAATTTGGCCTATTTTATAAGATTCGAGCCCAATCCATCAAGTGCCCTCTGCACGATTAGGGGCGGTCGTGATCCATTCAGGGTCATGGCGCACGCCTCCAGACTAACACGCAGTCGCCCACGATTGCCTTGCTCTGTAATCCTCGCTGGTGGAGATCGTGGGCCTCGGACTTAGTCATACCCACGTTCTCCAGTAGTCTGGCGCCCGCCCAGTAACGTGACACGCAACCACCCACGATTGCCGTGTCCCGCAAATCTCGGTCTCCACCACTCTCGCTGGTGGAGATCGTGCCTGACTACGTGGTGCGCCCCCCGCGCTGGCCACCACTCTCACCCTGCTCTATAAATAGAGCTCAACCCAGCAGACTAAGGTTAGCTACTTCTCACCTTTCAGAATTCTCTTGCTCTCACCTCTCTCATATACTAATTTGAGCGTCGGAGTATTCTTCGCAGAGCCCCCACTGTGAAGTTCTTGTAGGTACTTGGACGATCAACTTGCTCTTGCAGCCCTCACTAGTTGAACTAGGTAAGTGTGACCATTTTCTAGTTTATCATTGGCGCCAACTGTGGGGAGCTCACGCCGTGTGTTCATCAACACGTGCTCCTCACCATCTTTTACATACAAGAGCCCTTGCGCTCATCTTTCTTGTTTTTTATCAAAAGCTAACTCACCTACGTTTATCTCATTGAACTAGGTGAACCATATCTTGCTATGACCAACATCGAGGACTCCCCCCATGATCACCTTCTGGAGGACGACCCCTCTGACTCCCAGGAGCACGCCTAGGGAACTCAGGAGGGCCACGGACAGGAGGAGCACAGGAACGAGGGACCCTCTCGAACTGCACCACCTGTGACCCAGATGGGCGCCACAGGACTGACATTCGAAGCTCAGGACATCATGCCCATCTTCCGAGGGATGATGAAAGATCAAACGGACGCCCTCCGTCGCGAGTTTCAGAGTCTCTCCATTCACAACACTCCCACTGGGACCCCCCAGGGATCCAATCTGGCCCGCCGCCACACTACAGCGGGCTCTGCTCAAAACGTCTCAGCCGCCGCGGGCTTCGAGGACAAGCCAGGCACCTTCATCCCTCATAAGGGGCCTTTTGCGCTGTCCATTCAGCGCGACATCATTCCACAGGGCTTCTAAATGCCCGTGAAGATCACACCATACGAGCCCGTCGCGGATCCAAACTTGCACATAAAGGCATTCAACGCCGCTGTCCAGTTGGCGTCCATCACCGAAGGGAAGAAGTGCAAATTGTTCCCAACCACTCTCGGCCAGGAGGACTCCATTGGTATGCCTGCCTCCCAGATTACTCCATCAGCACCTTTGAGGAGTTAGAGGTCACCTTCCTCAAACGTTTTGCTACGAGTATTATCTACAAGAAGCCGTCGACTGTGATGGCGGACTTGATCCAGGGTTCCAGCGAGAGCCTCCAGGACTTCCTCAAGCGTTTCTCCAAGCGCTGTCACAAAGTTGAGGACATGGAGGACAACATGGCCATCCACGCCTTTAAACAGGGGCTCCTCCCAGGTAATGTTTCAAACGAGCTGGCGCTCGCCAACCCCAAGACACTGGAATCATTGCTCAAACAAGTCAGTGAATTCATCGTCAAGGACGACAACCAGTTGCCTCCAAGAGCCGCTTCAACAAAATGAAGGACGCACCCAATGGTCAGAACGGCCAGTCAACCGGCCGGAGTCAAAACTGTTGGGAATCCTAGGCGCCTAAAGCAGCGGAAGCAAAGACAAAACGATAAAAATAAAACGCCTAGGTCCTAGAATTCCCGAACGGATCCGCTAGCAGAATTTAAAACTTTTAGATAGTGGTATACCTCACGAGTTTCAATCTGATGGTTGAACAAGGCGTGTCCAAGGAGCCCACTCCCAGCGTTCTCCCTCTGCCAGTAATCCACACGAACAGTTTCTTTGAACACCGAGGTGCTAGCCTTCAGTTCTTTTCTCCAAAAGAACTAGGGACCAATCTACAGACCTCTGAACTCAAGAACTCCTTCTTGAAACAGCAATTGAGGTGGCGCTTAGAAGAAACCCCCCACAAGAACTCCTTCTTGCCTTTTCTTCTCTCACAAACCCTAATTATGGAGCTTGATCGATTTTCTCTAACTCTTAGAGAAAAGTCGACTTTTCTCTCTCTTGGGTGCAAAGGTGCGATTTTCTCTCTCTCTTCAAGGAGGAAGAAAATCAAAACTAAGGTTGTATACTTGCTTGTCAAGCATGTGGGGCAAGTCGACTTGCCTTATATTTATAGACAAAAATTTGGTGATTTAATTATTCCTAAAATCAAGATATTCTGATAATATAATTATTTTAGGACTTGAAATTATAATTAAAATATTACCTTAATATTTTAATTTAAATTCAAACTGCAATCTTGGAGAATCAAATGAGAGATCAAATCTCTCATTGGGACCCACAAGAATGCGCCATCTCCCTCTCCCTTTTCCTTGGAATTTTATAAATCAAAAACTTTCCTTAATTTATGATTCACCAAAGATTCTAAGAGGAGATCTCACCAAATCTGTTTGAATTCAAATCTTTTGATATCTCCATAAAATCTTTTGAATTCAAACTTATTTTTTGAATTAATAAAACTATTTTATTTATCCAAATAAATCTTAAGAGGCGCCACTCTCATCATATTATTAGGGAATTTTATAATTCAATAATTTCCTAACTCTTAGGAACATTATCTGAATTATTTTTCCTAATATTTTAATTGTAAATAATTAATCCCCATTAATCATTTAACAATTATTATATTTAAATTTGTCCCACAAATCTAAATATTACACATCTGTAGATCAATTAAGACAAGACCTAATGTCCCAGACACTTCCTCTGTGTCTTAAATCGTGTCACCTGAGTGACCCACGAATTAACCCTAATTCGTGTCCCTTTCAAATGGTGTTCTGTTCCTGCTCGTATGTGACCCAGCAGGCCCCACGTGAAGTTTGCAGCAGGTCATCCCCATGACCTACAAGTCGTGAGCGGACTCTAGCAAGCCATCACAACTACCCAAAACACGTGAGTTATCGTTTTTACTAAAACGACTTAACCTCAGTACCTCCGTGTCAAAGATCCTATTGTCCTACGATATCTTGGTCATGGACTAGGCACAGGAAAGTCATCCATAATCCAAACCACAACTTTCTCGATTCCCTGAGTAAGTCCCAATTCCTGAGTGGCCACTCTTTTTCCTGGACAGACTCATCGAGGGCGCCAGTTAGATATCTCTCATCTAATGAGGGACAAAATCCCATTTTGGCCAATCCACATTCCTCAGCACGGCAATCAACCAAACCCGTACTTAGCCCTTATGGCTACCCTGTTACGGGCAGCGTTAGATTAAGCCAAAGTCTGACAACTGCAACGCCGGAATAATGATGACCTCAGGTCTAAGGCATCGCTACAGGCGTACAAGGAGAGGCAAGCTGATGACTAAACCCATGCAGCACTCTCCGGGTCGGTCCAGCAACTTGTAACCACCTTACGTAATTGCACCATGACTCTCGTCCCAGCATCTAGTGCATGCATCTCATGCACCGAGGTCATGCTGGTCTTAGTTCATTTTCGTTCCCACGAAAACAATCGACCAGGGACAAATTTAGATTAATTATCTCATAATTAATCATGGACGTTATCATAGTAAACATGCTAATAACATGATAACACATTAATTTATCTTCCATAAATTAATAATATGTTCACAACATATTTACATAAAATGATTGGCCCTAGGGCACAATCTCCAACAGACTCCCACTTGCACTAGGGTACAATCATTAATCTAGCTGTTCCTACTCCTAGGTTCACTGATCAATGTGTCTAATCCCCATCGACGATACATGTCGCTCATGTATAACCCTTGCAAGAGGTTTAGTCAGAGGATCAGCAACGTTGTCCTCGCCTGCTACTTTGCATATCTTCACATCACCTCTATCAATCATCTCCTTGACAAGGTGAAAACGTCTGAGTATATGTTTGGTCCTCTGGTGGGACCGTGGCTCCTTGGCTTGTGCAATAGCGCCACTATTGTCACAATATAGGGTTACGGGATCAGAAATGGTCGGAACCACCCCAAGCTCGGAGATGAACTTTCTAATCCACACAGCCTCCTTTGCCGCATCCGATGCTGCAATATACTCGGACTCCGTTGTAGAATCGGCAATTGTGCTCTGCTTGGAACTCTTCCAACTCACGGTGCCGCCGCTCAGGAGAAACACATATCCTGACTGCGATTTAAAGTCATCTTGGTCGGTTTGGAAACTAGCATCTGTGTAACCCCTTACACATAGCTCTTCATCAGTTCCACCGTACACCAAGAACTCATCCTTAGTCCTTCTCAAGTACTTAAGGATATTCTTGACAGCGATCTAATGATCCTCACCAGGGTCTTCTTGGAATCGGCTCGTCATACTTAGGGCAAATGACACATCTGGTCGAGTACATAACATGACATACATGATGGATCCTATGGCCGAGGCATAGGGAATTCCACTCATGCGCCCTCGCTCAACAAGTGTCTTCGGACATTGTTTCTTGCTCAGGGTCAGCCCATGATTCATCGGGACAAATCCCTTCTTGGAATCCTGCATATTGAACCTCTTCAATACCTTATCCAAGTATGTACTCTGACTTAATCCGAGAAGCGTCCTAGATCTATCCCTATAGATCTTAATGCCTAGAATATAAGCAGCTTCTCCCAAGTCCTTCATTGAGAAAGATTTTCCTAACCAGGATTTTATAATCTCTAAGGTTGGAACATCGTTTCCAATGAGTAGTATGTCATCGACATACAGTACCAAGAATACTATAGTACTCCCACTAACCTTCTTGTAAACACAAGGTTCGTCAGGGTTTTGCAAGAAGCCAAACTCTTTGACTACTTCGTCAAAACGGTGATTCCAACTCCTGGATGCTTGCTTCAATCCATAAATGGATTTCTGAAGCTTGCATACCATGTCTGGAGCCTCAGGACATACAAACCCCTCAGGTTGTATCATATACACATCCTTGGGCAGCCTTCCGTTAAGGAATGCTGTTTTGACATCCATTTGCCATATCTCATAGTCA
>QANZ01026508.1:0-12955 GCA_003254925.1 Chamaecrista fasciculata | reverse complement strand
TGATTAATAATAAATTAAAATATTTTTTTATAATTTAATAAAAATTACTAACAGGCAACAGTTTGGATCGTTGCAAAGAACAAAATTAGAAAAAAAATAAGACAGCTACATAAAAAAATGTTGCAAACGAAAAAATTAATAAAAAATTAATTTGTATTGCAGCATGTTGTCCCAAGCTATCACGGTGCTGCAGCCCAAACATTCAGCTTGTCAAGTGAGTGTTTAGGTTTTTAATTTTTTTATTAAAAATATATAGTGCCATGTGGCACTATATAATTGGTTGATAAAAATTGAACAATCGTTTATTTAACGAGTGTCCCATTTATCTATTTTTTAATTTTGGGATATTGCACTAGTTACTTTATTTTTTTGTATAAGGTTGAATGCTTAATTAAATTGGTTCTAAATGTGTAGTTAAGCTCAAATTCATCTTAAATATTGCTATTTAGTTTCATTTTGGTTCTAAATTGTTTAATGTAATCTTATCTCTTTCGTTTTAAATTTGAATATGACGAGTTTAAAGCTACATGTTGATTTCGATGAATAGTTACTCTATCTAGTTGAGATTGCCAACAAGCGAGGTCAAATCAAGTAACAAAAGTGAGTCGCTCGTTTTACAATCAAATAAGTGAAGTTAATTATATCTATCTCATTTCACATCCAAATGTGATTACAGATTATTCTAAATGAATTTGATCGTGTGTAAATAAAGTTAAACCGGGCTTGAAAGTGGATTTGAAAATCATAATTTTTTCACTTTTCGTTAGAGATCGATTAGATTTCATGTGCTAATGGTTAACTGAAAAAAAAAAATGGCTCGTTAATTAAATGTAACATGTAACTCTGAATTTATAATATTCGAATTTGAAGATCCAACGTTTTTTTGAAAAAAAAAATGGCTCGTTAATTTTTTTGAATTTGAAGATCCAACGTTTGATAAGCAATACGAATCACCGAGACTTTGTTGAATTCCTTCCACATATATAAGACCGATTCAAATACAAATAAAGGGTTACATTTCTTTCAATGTTTGTCCTCACTAGACTCTGTAGTTAATACAACTTGTTATAAGTAATTGAATTAAATTTTCAATTAATATTATTATTTGATCATTTTCTTTTGTAAATTATTATATGATCAATTTAGTTAAAACTTAAATAGAGAGACTAAATTAAGAAGAAAAATCTAAGAGAGACCAAATTTAAAAAGTAAATGTAGTTGTCCAAAATGGTGCTTAATTTAGTCCTTTGTTTCATGGATATGAATTGATGGATATCAACATATATAAGACCGATTCAAATACAAATAAAGTGTTACATCTCTTTCAATGTTTGTCCTCACTAGACTGTGTAGTTAATATTCACGAGACTATGGATATCAACAAAAATCAGATTTTAAGACAAAATAAAAAAGTTGACGCGTTGACTACACTCTTTCTTGGAAATTCGTCATGTGGCTATTATTGATGAACTAATGAGTTATCCTCTCATCTATATATATTCGATGAAAATTGATTGATGGCGGACGTAATTAACGGGATAAAAATCGATCAATTAGAATGAATAAGCAATATATATATATTAAAAATTAAAATGAAAATTGACGCTTGTGTGCACTGAATATCAATATATATATATATATGGAATTGGAAATTGATACAGGAAGGATGTAAATAAGTCATGCACATAATTTTAGCAGTGATGAAGGACATTCAGTAACCATGCATCATTTATATTGAATTTGCAAAAAATGTATAAATTAATTTCGCATAATAGAATTAGAATCAATGACAGAGATGCATGAACCAAGGGCGAGACATGCAAAATGATAATTTGTAAAGAACAAATTTTAATTTAGTCCGTCCATCAAGGAGGAGGACCGATTTTAATTTTAATTTGTATAAGACCGATTCAAATGCAAATAAAGTGTGTTACATTTCTTCCAATGTTTGTCCTCACTGGACTACTTTGTGTAGTGAATATTCACAAGACTTTGGAATAAAACAATTGGATGATGTTACAACATGGTGGCTTTTGATTGGTTATCTAATGCCATGTCAACATGCCATAGCCCATAAGGCAAGAAAAGGAATATGTAGTCTCCTATTAGTTATTATGATAGATAGATATATAACTAAATTGATCGCAAATTATCCCTTTATTCAAAGTAACTAAATTGATTATACATATTTGTTAATTGAATATATATAATATTGTTAATTGATGATGTAATATTTAAAGGGACCTATAGGTAAATTTTATTTTTATATCAACAAAATAAATTTATAAAAAAAATATAGATACTTTATGTAAAATTCAAAAAATATTAAAAATTACTTATTATGACTATTTTAGAATAGCAAAAAAATATGTTTATTTTCCAATTAATACGACATGTTATCAATTAATAGTATTAAATTTTTCTATTAATATTATTACATGATTAATTTAGTTAGGACTTAAATAGAAAGACTAAATTTGACTATAAAACATTGTAAGGGACCATAGTGCAAAGATAAATATAAGAGAGACTAAATTTAAAGAAAGAAAATGTGATCCAAAATGGTGCATTAGTCCTTTTAGTTTCATGGATATGAATCGATGGATATTAATATATATAAGACCGTTTCAAATGCAAATAAAGTGTGTTACATATTTCTTCCAAAATCTTTGTCCTGATCACTAGACTTTATGTTGTCAATATTCACAAGACTATATATGGATCGAATAAAAATCAGAATTTACGACAAACTAAAAAAGTTGACGAGTTGGCTACACTCATTGTTGGAAATTCATCATGGTCCCAGCATGAAGATTATTGATGAACTAATGAGTTAACCTCTCATCTATAAATTCATAAGTAATGTTGCTGAAGTAAGCACAATAAAAAAAAGAAAAGAAAGAAAGAAATAGCCTTTGTTTATGATGGGGAGAGACGCAAGTAGTGTTATAATACTTGGTGTGGTTTTAGTGATTATTGCTCAAGTTGCAAAGTTATGTGAGTGTGGGAATTCAAGCACCACCACCACCACAGGGTGCATAGAGAAAGAGAGGAAAGCACTTCTCGAATTCAAAAGCATGTTTGATGATCCATTCCATTTGCTCTCTTCTTGGAATGGCTCCAATTGTTGCCAATGGAAAGGTATATCCTGCCATCCCATTACTCAACATGTTCTCAAACTCGATCTCAAGTCTCCATGCGATCTCATCTACTCTGATGAAGAAGAATTGCATCCACTTTCTAATGGGGAATATACTACCAAAATTATTTGCATGCCGTGGCGGGGAAGTCAACTCCTGCTGACATCTCAAAATATTACTCCCTCTCTGTTGCAGTTGGAATATTTGAATTACTTGGACTTGAGTGGAAATGATTTTAATCATACTTCCATACCCATGTTTTTGGGTTCTATGAGGAGGCTTCAGTATCTTTCTCTCTCTTATGCTGAATTTGGTGGGAGGATTCCTCACAATCTTGGAAACCTCTCCAAATTGCATCACCTGGATCTGAGCTGGAATGGATTATTTTTGGAGGAAGACATCAATTGGGTTTCTCAGCTTCAATCACTCCATCACCTTGATATGAGCGGTGTTTATCTTCGGAGAGCACACAATGCTTTTCAGGTACTTAACATGCTTCCTTCTTTGTCACATGTACACTTACGGTGGTGTTCCCTTTCCCACTTGTTCACTGGTGGTCAGCCTATTAATGTCACTAATCTTGCCCGAGTTGAGGTTCTCAATCTTGCATACAATAATCTTGAAGCTCCCATGCTCAATGCTTTTCAAAACATGACTTCATTAAGAGTCCTTGACATTTCTCATAATTCCCGACTCAATATAGTGCCATTTTGGTTGAAAGACTCTAAAAGCCTCGTCGAACTATACTTAAGTGGTTGTTCACTTGACGGCCCATTTCCTTCTGTTCTTCAAAACTTGACATCCATAGAAATCCTTGATCTTTCATATAATGCCCTTGATGGATCTATTCCTCATGATGCGTTGCAAAGCATGACTTCCATCTCTTACCTCAATCTTGGCTCCAACAATTTCACTGGCATGGAGTTCCCACTATCATCATTTATACGAAACATGTGTCATTTGAGGTCATTAGATTTGTCCAGAAACATGTTCCAAGGAGAAGCATTTGAGGGCAACTACGGAAATGCATCATCAAGATGCATCAACTCCAAGTTAGAAAGGCTAGATTTAAGCTATAATGAGTTCAGTGGTAGCCTACCATCAATATCATGGTTCCAAAACCTTGAACATTTGAGGACATTATCCTTAAGTAACAATCATCTCAATGGGACGATTCCAGAGAGTCTTGGACTACTTGTGAATCTAAATGATTTATCTCTTTCTCGGAATAACTTGGATGGGATCCTTCCAAATGTTATCGGGCAACTTGACAATCTTCAAAATCTTGACCTTTCAAACAATTATTTTCAAGGTGTTATTCCCACAAATTTTGGACAACTTGTAAATCTTAGTTATCTTGGACTTTCAAAAAATCATTTTCAAGGTGTCATTCCTTCAAATTTAGGACAGCTTGTAAATCTATATTATCTTGATCTTTCAAATAATCATTTTCAAGGTGTTATTCCTAAAAATTTTGGACAACTTATAAATCTTTTTTATCTTGACCTTTCAGATAATTATTTTCATGGAGATGTTTCGATTAATTTAGGCCTATATGTAAATCTTGAATACCTAAACCTTTCATATAATAATTTCCATGGTGTTATTCAAATGAATTTCCCTCCCCCGAAAGGTCTAGGTGTAGTCCTTAATTTTTCTAATAATTATCTGAACGAAAGTATTCTTGAAATGATGAAATTGTCTCAAATCAGAAACTTGGATTTCTCTAATAACTATATCACTGGATCAATTATTGAGAACATAGGTGATATGATACCCAATTTAGAATACTTGTCCATAGCAAATAACCTTGTCAATGGTTCAATACCAAAGTCCTTGTGCAAATTACTTGAGTTGTCCAGTCTTGATCTTTCGAAGAACAATTTATCTGGTGAAATTCCAAATTGTTGGAAGGACAATGGATATAATTGGGATGAAATAAATTTGTCATCCAACAAGTTGTCTGGTGTTTTTCCAAGCTCATTCTGGAATCTTTCTACATTGTCATGGTTGCATTTGAATGATAACACTCTTCAAGGTGAGCTTCCTTTTCCCATGAATACTTTGCAACAATTGTTGATTTTGGACCTTGGGGAGAATAACTTTTCTGGGAGCATACCTTTGTGGACGAGGAACACCTTTTCCTCACTACAAATTCTTCGATTGCATCGAAACAAGTTGAATGGCAGCATACCTTCTCAGTTGTGCCAGCTCACATCACTTCAAATCTTGGACCTTGCAGATAATAACTTATCAGGTTCAATCCCTCGTTGCATAGGAAATCTAACAGCAATGACTCTTTATAAGTACTCCCCACCCGAAATCAATACAGCATTTGGTCCTGTAGTTGCAGAAGCTCCTGAAATAAGTTGGTTTGCTGAAGATGCCAAACAAGTCCTGAAAGGAAGAGAATACGATTATACTAGAAATCTAAAGTTGGTTGTCAACATGGATCTTTCAAGAAACAATTTGGTTGGATCAATTCCTAAAGAGATAACTTTGCTCACCGGACTACATGGCTTGAATTTATCAAATAATCATTTGGAAGGAGGAATCCCTCAGATGATAGGAAACATGGAGTCACTGGAATCTCTTGACCTTTCCTTCAACCAACTTTCAGGTTCAATTCCTAATAGCATGTCTGCTTTATTTTCATTGGGCAACTTGAATTTGTCATACAATAATCTGTCAGGGCCAATTCCATCTGGAACTCAATTTTCAACTCTTGATGACCCATATATATATGTGGGCAACCAATATCTTTGTGGTCCTTTGCTGCCTCATAAATGCCCCAATGATGATTCTCATCAAGTTCCTAGAAGCAAAGGTGAGGAAGAGGAAGAGGAAGAGGACAAGTCAGAGAAAATATGGTTTTACTTTGTTGTAGCGATTGGATTTGCAAGTGGATTTTGGGGAGCCATTGGAACTTTATGGTACAAGAAGAGTTGGAGACACACTTGCTTTCGTTATGTGGAAGGGTGGGCAGACAATATTTACGTTGCAGTTGTGATCAAGGTTGAAAAATTGAAGAAGTGGAAAGGGGAAAATTGCGTTCAAGGGTGATTTTTATGTGCATATTCTATTCTAGTTTGGTTTTGTGCTTTATGTTCTTATATAGATTAAGGTCCAGTGTTACTGTACCCTTCTAGTATGCACCTTCTTGTACTCAAATCTCTATTATATTCCATAGTTAATTTTATGTTATAAAAATATGTGTGTAGAGTGACTTATAGTTTAATCTTTCAAAAATCATTTCCATTAAATTAGTCTGTCAAATATGACATTCATTCTAATGTCTATATATTATTCCCAAATGTTATCTATAATGCCCCAATTTAATTTAGAGATTGTCAATTATAATTTTTTTTACTTACATGAAGAGTAAGGAAACTTAATATATAGTGAAAATTTATGGCAATAGTGTTAAATTTAACATTTTTTTTTAATTTTAAGGCAACTACATATAGATGAAATAACAACTTTATGACCATTAAAATATGTACACTTGCAACAACAAAATAGAACATTAATTCCAAGATGTGCAGAAACTCAATAAATTGTCTCTATCTACCAATGCTTCTCTATCTACCATAGTGCAAAGATAAATATAAGAGAGACTAAATTTAAAGAAAGAAAATGTGATCCAAAGTTATGTGAGTGTGGGAATTCAAGCACCACCACCACAGGGTGCATAGAGAAAGAGAGGAAAGCACTTCTCGAATTCAAAAGCATGTTTGATGATCCATCCCATTTGCTCTCTTCTTGGAATGGCTCCAATTGTTGCCAATGGAAAGGTATATCCTGCCATCCTATTACTCAACATGTTCTCAAACTCGATCTCAAGTCTCCATGCTATCACAACTACTCTTATGAAGCAGAATGGGATCCACTTTCTAATGGGGAATATACTACTCCAATTTCATTTGCATGACGTTGTTGGGAAATCGACTCCAGCTGAAAGCTCAAAATATTACTCCCTCTCTGTTGCAGTTGGAATATTTGAATTACTTGGACTTGAGTGGAAATTATTTTAATCATACTTCCATACCCATGTTTTTGGGTTCTATGAGGAGGCTTCAGTATCTTTCTCTCTCTAATGCTTACTTTGGTGGGAGGATTCCTCACAATCTTGGAAACCTCTCCAACTTGCACCACCTGGATCTGAGCTGGAATTGGTTAGATGGGGAGGAAGACATCAATTGGGTTTCTCAGCTTCAGTCACTCCATCACCTTGATATGAGCGGTGTTTATCTTGGGAGAGCACACAATGCTTTTCAGGTACTTAACATGCTTCCTTCTTTGTCACATGTACTCTTAATGGAATGTTTTCGTTCCAACTTGATCACTCATGATCAGCCTATTATTAATGTCACCAATCTTGCCCGAGTTGAGGTTCTCAATCTTGCAATGAATTATCTTGAAGCTCCCATGCTCAATAATATTGCTTTTCAAAACATGACTTCATTAAGAGTCCTTGACATTTCTTATAATTACTATCTCAAAATAGTGCCATTTTGGTTGAAAGACTCTAAAAGCCTCGTCGAACTATATGTACGTGAGTGTTCACTTGACGGCCCATTTCCTTTTGTTCTTCAAAACTTGACATCCATAGAAGTCCTTGATCTTTCACAAAATTCCCTTGATGGATCTATTCCTCATGATGCTTTGCAACGCATGACTTCCATCTCTTACCTCAATCTTGGCTTCAACAATTTCACTGCCATGGAGTTCTCTCTTTCATCATTTATAAGAAACATGTGTCATTTGAAGTCATTAGTTTTGTCTAGAAACATGTTCCAAGGAGAAGCATTTGAGGGCGCCTACGGAAATGCATCATCTAGATGCATCAACCCCAAGTTAGAAAGCCTAGATTTAAGCGATAATGAGTTCAGTATAGCTTACCATCATGGTTCCAAAACCTTGAAAATTTGAGGATATTGTCCCTCCATAACAATCATCTCAATGGGACGATTCCAGAGAGTCTTGGACTACTTGTGAATCTTCAAGTTCTTGACCTTTCATATAATTACTTTCAAGGTGTTATTCTTAGAAATATTGGACGGCTTGTAAATCTTTATCGTCTTATTCTTTCGGATAATAATTTCGAAGGTGGTATTGATCAAATGAATTTTGCCCCTCTCAAAGGTCTAGAACTCCTTGATCTTTCTAATAATTATCTGAACGGGAGTATTCTTGAAATGATGAAATTGTCTCAATTGAGAAACTTGTATCACTTGGATTTCTCCAATAACTATATCACTGGATCAATTACTGAGAAAATAGGTGATATACTACCCAATTTGAGATATCTGTCTGTAGCAAATAACTTCGTCAATGGTTCTTTACCAAATTCTTTGTGCAAACTTGAGTTATTATCAACTCTTGATCTTTCAAAGAACAATTTATTTGGTGAAAGTCCTAATTGTTGGAAGGACAGATATTGGGATGAGATAAATTTATCATCCAACAAGTTGTCAGGTGTTTTTCCAAGCTCATTCTGGAGTCTTTCTCAATTGGCATGGTTGCATTTGAATGATAACAATCTTCAAGGTGAGCTTCCTTTTTTCATGAATACTTCCCAACGATTGTTGATTTTGGATCTTGGGGATAATAACTTTTCTGGGAGCATTCCTTTGTGGACGAGGAACACCTTTTCCTCACTACAAATTCTTCGATTGCATCGAAACAGGTTGAATGGCAGCATACCTTCTCAGTTGTGCCAGCTCACATCACTTCAAATCTTGGACTTTGCAGATAATAACTTATCAGGTTCAATCCCTCCTTGCATGGGGAATCTAACAGCTATGACTCTTCACAAGTATTCCCCACCAGGAAGCAACACAGTGTTTGGTTCCACCGATATTCCAAAAGCTCCACCTGGAAGTAAAAGTGGCTTTTGGACCACTGAAGATGTCAAACAAGTCATGAAAGGAAGAGAAGATGATTATACTAAAAATCTAAAGTTGGTTGTCAACATGGATCTTTCAAAAAACAATTTGGTTGGATCAATTCCTAAAGAGATAACTTTGCTCACAGGACTACATGGCTTGAATTTATCAAACAATCATTTGGAAGGAGGAATCCCTCAGATGATAGGAAACATGAAGTCATTGGAATCTCTTGACCTCTCTCTCAACCAACTTTCAGGTGCAATTCCTAATAGCATGTCTGCTTTATCTTCAATGGGCCACTTGAATTTGTCATACAATAATCTGTCAGGGCCGATTCCAACTGGAACTCAACTTTCAACTCTTGATGACCCATATATATATGTGGGCAACCAATATCTTTGTGGACGTTCGCTGCCAAATAAATGCCCCAATGATGATTCTCATCAAGTTCCTAGAAACAAAGGTGATGAAGAGGAAGAGGAAGAGGACAAGTCAGAGAAAATATGGTTTTACTTTGTTGTCGCGATTGGATTTGCAAGTGGATTTTGGGGAGCCATTGGAACTTTATGGTACAAGAAGAGTTGGAGACACACATGCTTTCGTTATGTGGAAGGGTGGGCAGACAATATTTACGTTGCAATTGTGATCAAGGTTGAAAAATTGAAGAAGTGGAAAGGGGAAAATTGTGTTCAAGGGTGATTTCTATGTATGTATTTTATTCTAGTTTGGTTTTGTGCTTTATGTTCTTATATAGAATAAGGTTCAGTGTTACTGTACCCTTCTCGTACGCGCTTTCTTGTACTCAAATCTCTATTATATTCAATAGCTAATCTTTCAAAAATCATTTCCATTAAATTAGTCTTTCAAATATGACATTCATTCTAATGTCTGCCCAAATGATATCTATAATGGCCCAATTTAATTTAGAGATTGTCAATTATAATTTTTTTTTTACTTACATGAAATTTTGAGTGAAGGTAAACCTTGGCGCAACGGTAAAGTTGCTACTTGGTGACCAAGAGGTCATGGATTCAAATCCTGGATACAACCTCTATGCAAAGCAGGGGTAAGGCTATGTATGGGCCAAAGAAAAAAAAAACATAAAATATTGAGTAAGGAAACTTAATATATAGTGAAAATTGATGGCAATATTGTTAAATTTAACATTTTTTTTTCTTATTTTAAGGCAACTACATATAGATGAAATAACAACATTATGACCATTAAAATATGTACACTTGCAACAACAAAATAGAACAATAATTCCAAGATGTGCAGAAAGTCAATAAATTGTCTCTATCTACCAATGCTTCTCAAGCGTCTCAGTACATCTTTTTCGCCAGTCAATTGGTTGACCAAGCCTTTCAATTGGCAAGAAAAGAGAATTCAGTATCATTCAGTTTTGGATGAAAATCAAACAACTAAAGACTTCTTAAAATTCTATTCTAAGATCATGGAAAAATTCAGAAATTTATTAGTATAACACAGAGATTGTCAGCATTATAAGAAATGATTACCGTTGGTGTAATCTCTACAGTCATGTAGACCAACCCTCAAATGTGTATCCCAACTTCTGTTGAATTCACTTGCTATGTCTACAGCATCAGCTCTTGAATATCCAACAAACCAGCATTTGTTTTGCGGTAACGTTTTCATCTTCCTCACAAGAACAGTCCCTGACAAAGTGACAATATAAATACATTGCTTGGATCAGTACAAATAATTAATTTATCAATATATATATATATATATTGCGTAACTATGAGATATCTTTCACCTGCTTTAGAGAGTTTAAGTAAAAACTAATCTTTGTTGGAGCCAAAATATCTCATAACAACTCTCCCAACAATAGTGACCAAACTTGTTGGATTACAGGAAATTAAACATCTTTTGGCATAAAGAGCTTCATTATATAAAATGCATGTTTTAATATTAAATGTTTCAATGATGATCAAACTTTAACAGGGTATGAGCACATGATAGTGCAATATACCAGAATGCCGATAAACAAAAATGAATATGCGTTTGTATTAGCTTACAACTGAAGATTTAACACAAAAATTACATGCAGAGCTTTCAATTTTTCACATAACAAAGTCATTAAATTTCGCCATAAATTCACAAGCCAAACGTTCTTGGAATGTAATATGATTTACACATGCAAATGCTTACCTGGCACTGGTCTACCAGATAGAACTGCAAGTGCCACATATATGTCTTCGGGATCCTTAGGTTGAAAATCAAAAACGATGACCTAAAACAACATCTTCATTGTGATTAGAACTAAAGTTTGTACTATATATGCGAGTGTGATGAATGAAATATATGTATAGAAGTTATAGGTTTTATGGGATTATTGAAACCAGAATGTATGATGGAGCACGATTTAATAATAGTCCAAATAATATACACATATTAAATGAACTGCTGAGTAAAGTACAATTTGATGATGAAAAATACTTCAATCATCCATCAATTTGGTAGTTCAAAATTTAGAATAAATAATGATATGGTCCCTGAAAGATTATGGATTTCTCAATTTCATGACTAAACGACAAAATTATAAAATTTAGTTCCTAAAATATGTAATTACAATCAAATTAGTCATTTTGATTAAGATATCAATTCAAATATAACAAGAAATATAATTTTCTAAATCTTATCGATTGTAATTAGATCTCCTGAGGACTAAATTTTATCATTTTTTTAATACCAAATCATTTTATCATTTTTTTGGAGATCGTAGTGTGAAAGTGTGAATGGGTTGGGTGCTCTATTTCTATGCGCGATGCTCGTCGTTCTGCTCACTCGATTTTATGACGCCAAATGCTCCACGCCCTCATTTCCCTTTTCTTTTTCCTCCTTTATCTAAAGACAGTTAATGCTTAAAGTTCCATTTCTGTCTTATTTTTATCCCTAATGTTTGTTCAAAGTTTCATTTTGGTCCCTAAAATGTTTTTTGTTCCATTTTGGTCCCCAAAGTTTTCAAGCAATTAGTTACACCGTGAGTCAATAGTAATTTATAACTCCAATTTTGTTGTATTCGTACTTAAGACAATAGACATATGACCGAATTTATTAAACAAGAGACTCATTTTTTGGCTCAATTTCATACTCAATTTGATCTCGTTCGTTGATAACTTCAATTGGATAAAGAAAGAACGTACTCATCAAATTCAACCTGTAGCTCTGATTTCATCTATTCAAAATTGAGCGAGAGAAATATGACCACATTCAATACTTAGGGACTAATTATGAAACTTTTAGGAAACATTAAGGACCAAAAAAGAACAAAACAAAAAAAGAATTAGAGACCAAACTAACTTTTTGGCCAGAATAGAAAATTATACGAGGAATAGAACTTGGGCCCTCAAGATGGATTCCCCCTCTTACACCTCCATTTTGACAGACAAGTTCTTTCTCAGATTCAGCAACTCCATTTTTCAAATTTTGATAGAGAAGATCAGCTTATTTGGAAACCAGTGGCAGGGATACCACCAATTGCTTCTTTCTCAGCAGGAAGCTCTCTCCACTGTCCAAAATTCCAATTCTTCTATAGATTGGAGATATATGGATGTGGAAAATCGATCTGCCTCCTAAATACTTTCTTTTTCTGTGGAAACTCTACTATGATGCAATTCCCACAACTTCCATTTACAGAAACATGCATCATCTCAATATTGACATATACATTGCTCCTTTTGTGAAGCAGATGATGAATCACTCACCCATTTGTTCCTCACATGTCCTTTTTTGCTCGTGCAATTTGGTTTGGTTCCTCTCTAACAATTTATTCTGCAGGACATTAAAAGTCTGGCTGGAGTTCTTTTTGAATTTTTTCCAAAATTCAGGACCCTCCTTCTATCTGCAATGCAAGTTAATCATCGTCATCCTGTACAAAATTATTTGGGAAGCACGGAATAG
>QANZ01026489.1:16694-39862 GCA_003254925.1 Chamaecrista fasciculata | reverse complement strand
AATATTAGGGAATTTTATAAATCAATAATCTCCTAACTTTTAGGAATTATTTAATTTATTATTTCCCAATATTTAAATTGTAAACAATTAATCTCTATTACTCATTTAACAATTATTTAAACTGTAGAAAATTTAAGACAAGACATAATGTCCCAGACATTTCCTCTGTGTCTTAAATTAGGCCACGGAGTGACCCACGAATTACCCTAATTCGTGTCCCTTAAAAGGTGTGTTCTAATCGTGCTCGTGTGTGACCCACCAGGCCCCACGTGAAGTTGGCAGTAGGTCATCCCTATGTCCTACAAGTCGTGAGCGGACTCTAGCAAGTAATCGCGACTACCCAAAACACGTAAGTTGATCGATCGTTACCAAAACCGATTTTAACCTTCGTACCTCCTAGGCACCCTATTATTCTGCGATATCTTGGTCATGGATCAGGCACGGGAAAGTCATCCATGATCCAAAACTTTACTTTCTCAATCTCCTTGAGTAATTCCCATATACTAGCGTGGCCACACATTTTCCTGGACAGACTCATCGAGGGCGCCAGTAAGATATCTCCCATCTAATGGGGAACAAAATCCCAATTTTGGTCAGTCCACATTCCTCAACAAAGCAATCAACCAGACCCGCACTTAGCCCTTATGGCTACCCTGCTACGGGCAACGTTAGACTAAGCCAAAGTCTGACAACTGCAATGCCGGAATAATGATGACCTCAGGTCTAAGGCGTCGTGACAGGTGTACAGGAGAGGCAAGCTGATGACTAAACCCATGCAGGACTCTCCGGGTTAGTCCAGCAACTCGTAACCCCTTACGTAGTTGCACCATGAATCTCATTCCAGCATCTAGTGCGTGCATCCCTATGCACTGAGGTCATGCTGATCTTAGTTTATTTTCGTTCCCACGAAAACAATCGATCAGGGACAGATTTAGATTAATTATCGTATAATTAATCACGGACGTAATCGCAGTAAACATGCTAATAATGTGAAAACCATTAATTTATCTCTATAAATTAATCCATATGTTCATAACATATACAGAAAAGGATTGGCCCTAGGGCACGATTCCTATCAGACTCCCACTTGCATTAGGGTACAATCATCAATCTAGCTGTTCCTACTCCTAGGTACACTGATCAATGCGTCTAATCCCCATCGACGATACATGTCTCTCATGTATGACCCTTGCAAGCGGCTTTGTTAGAGGATCAACAACATTATCCTCGCCTGCTACTTTGCAAATCTTCACATCACCTCTGTCAATCATCTCCCTGACGAGGTGAAAACGTCTGAGTATATGCTTGGTCCTCTGGTGGGACCGCGGCTCCTTGGCTTGCGCAATAGCTCCACTATTGTCGCAATACAGGGTAATGGGATCAGAAATGGTCGGAACCACACCAAACTCGGAGATGAACTTTCTAATCCACACAGCCTCCTTTGCCGCATCCGATGCTGCAATATACTCGGACTCCGTTGTAGAATCGGCAATCGTGCTCTGCTTGGAACTCTTCCAACTCACGCTGCCACCGTTCAGGAGAAACACATATCCTGACTGCGATTTGAAGTCGTCTTGGTCGGTTTGGAAACTGGCATCTGTGTAACCCCTTACACATAGCTCTTCATCAGTTCCACCGTAAACCAAGAACTCATCCTTAGTCCTTCTTAAGTACTTAAGGATATTCTTGACAGCGATCCAATGATCCTCACCAGGGTCTTCTTGGAATCGGCTTGTCATACTCAGGGCAAACGACACATCAGGTCGAGTACATAGCATGGAATACATGATGGATCCTATGGCCGAGGCATAGGGGATCCCACTCATGCGACCTCGCTCAACAAGTGTCTTCGGACACTGTTTCTTGCTTAGGGTCAGCCCATGATTCATCGAAATGAATCCCTTCTTGGAGTCTTGCATACTGAACCTCTTCAGTACCTTATCCAAGTACGTGCTTTGACTCAACCCAAGAAGCCTTCGAGATCTATCCCTGTAGATCTTGATTCCTAGAATATAGGCGACTTCTCCTAGGTCCTTCATTGAAAAGGATTTTCCCAACCAAGATTTTACAATCTCTAAAGTTGAGATATCATTCCCAATGAGTAGTATGTCGTCGACATACAGTACCAAGAACACAATCGTGCTCCCACTAACCTTCTTGTAAACACAAGGTTCGTCAGGGTTTTGTAGGAAGCCAAACTCTTTGACGACCTCATCAAAACGATGATTCCAACTCCTGGATGCTTGCTTCAATCCATAAATGGATCTCTGAAGCTTGCACACCTTGTCTGGTGCCTCAAGACATTCAAACCCCTCGGGTTGCATCATATACACATCCTCGGGCAGCCTTCCATTAAGAAACGCTATTTTGACATCCATCTGCCATATCTCATAGTCATAATATGCAGCTATGGAAGGAGGATCCTAATGGACTTGGCCATTGCAACAGGCGAAAACGTTTCGTCATAGTCTATACCATGACGTTGCGTAAATCCCTTTGCAACTAGCCTCGCCTTGAAGACGGTGACGTTGCCGTCCATGTCGGTTTTCTCCTTGAAAACCCACTTGCACCCTACGGGTTTTACCCCTTCAGGTGGAGTGACCAAGGTCCAAACTTGGTTATCGTACATGGACTGCATCTCAGCCTTCATGGCTTCAACCCATTTTTCTGAGTTGGGATCTACGATGGCCTCTTGATAGGTGGTGGGCTCACCACGCTCCGTGAGCAACACATCCTTGTTTTCAGTCACGAGAAATCCATAGTATCTCTCTGGCTGGAAACGTGTTCTATCAGACCTTCGTGGTCCTTGTGTTTGTGGAGGAGCTTCCACAACCTCTTGTGGAACTTCTCCAGTTTTCGTCTGCGCCTCTGGCGTGTCTTGTGTAGCTTGAACTTCTTCAAACTCTATCTTACTCCCACTGTTTCTCTTGGAAACAAGGTCCTTCTCTAAGAAGAATCCATTCCTGACCACAAACACTTTGTTGTCAGTTGGGCAGTAGACGTAATACCCCTTCGTCTCTTTAGGGTATCCCACAAATAGACACTTGAGGGATTTGGGAGACAGTTTATCGTTAGGTTGTTGCTTAACATAAACCTCACATCCCCAAACCTTGAGGTAAGACAAATCGGGACTCTTCCCTTTCCATATCTCATATGGTGTCTTCTCAACGGCTTTAGACGGAACACGGTTAAGTGTGAACGCGGCAGCTTCTAAAGCATACCCCCAGAAGGATGGCGGAAGATCGGTCTGACTCATCATAGATCGAACCATATCCAATAAAGTTCGATTCCTCCTCTCAAACACACCATTCCAATGTGGTGTTCCAGGGGGAGTCAGTTGTGAAACTATTCCACAACTACTAAGATGATCAGTGAATTCTTGACTCAAATATTCGCCTCCTCGATCAGATCGAAGGATCTTTATTTTCTTGTCAAGTTGGTTCTCAACTTCATTTTGAAATCTTTTGAACATTTCAAAAGACTCTGACTTGTGCTTCATTAAGTAGATATACCCATATCTACTGAAGTCGTCAGTGAACGTAATGAAGTACGAGTAACCACCTCTGGCCTGAACACTCATGAGTCCACATACATCACTATGTAAGATTCCCAATACGTCAGATGCCCTTTCACTTTGGCCAGTGAAAGGCGCTTTTGTCATCTTGCCAAGTATACTGGATTCGCAAGCAACATATGATCCAAAATCAAATGATCTTAGAGAGTATAGGGTGGTCCATAGTTGATACAATGAAGGCGAATTTTGTTCCAAGCTTCAAGCATACAACGATTCCAATCATCCATGATCCGTTTCAAGTTGTTCCAAGCCACTCACGCCCATGGTTTGCCAAATAATTAAGTAGTTAAATGGTAACTTAGGTTAGAGTTGAGGGGAAGATGCCCCTTGCTTTGTTTTCTCACCTCTTTTTCTCATCTCAACGTCGTCTACCTTATATCGATGGCCCATCAAAGGGAGTTGGAGCTCGTCTAAGCACAATCTCAAACCTTGAGAGCCTATACATCCTCCCTAGAAGAGGATTGAGCTTTGAGGAGGTTGTGATTAACATCGATAGAGAGTATAGCGTGGTCCATAGTTGATACAATGAAGGCGAATCTTGTTGCAGGCTTCAAGCAGACATCGTTTCCTATTATCCAAGGGCCTTCTCAAGTTGTTCCAAGCAACTCACGCCCATGGTTTGTCAAATAATCAAGTAATTAAATGGTAACTTAGGTTAGAGTTGAGGGGAAGATGCCCCTCGCTTAATTTTCTCTCCTCTGCTTCTCATCTCAACGTTATCTACCTTATATCGATGGCCAATCAAAGGGAGTTGGAGCTCGTTGAAGCACAATCTCAAACCTTGAGAGCCTATACATCCTCCCTAGAAGAGGAGTCAGCTTGGGGGAGGTTGTGATTAACATCGATAGAGAGTATAGCGTGGTCCATAGTTGATACAATGAAGGCGAATCTTGTTGCAAGCTTCAAGCAGACAACGATTCCAATCATCCATGATCCGTTTCAAGTTGTTTCAAGCCACTCACGCCCATGGTTTGCCAAATAATTAAGTAGTTAATTGGTAACTTAGGTTAGAGTTGAGGGGAAGATGCCCCTTGCTTTGTTTTCTCTCCTCTTTTTCTCATCTCAACGTCGTCTACCTTATATCGATGGCAAATCAAAGGAAGTTGGAGCTCGTCGAAGCACAATCTCAAACCTTGAGAGCCTATACATCCTCCCTAGAAGAGGATTGAGCTTTGAGGAGGTTGTGATTAACATCGATAGAGAGTATAGGGTGGTCCATTGTTGATACAATGAAGGCGAATCTTGTTGCAAGCTTCAAGCAGACAACGTTTCCTATCATCCAAGGGCCTTCTCAAGTTGATCCAAGCCACTCACGCCCATGGTTTGTCAAATAATCAAGTAATTAAATGGTAACTTTGGTTAGAGTTGAGAGGAAGATGCCCCTTGCTTCATTTTCTCTCCTCTGCTTCTCATCTTAACGTTGTCTACCTTATATCGATGGCCAATCAAAGGGAGTTGGAGCTCGTTGAAGCACAATCTCAAACCTTGAGAGCCTATACATCCTTCCTAGAAGAGGATTGAGCTCGGGGGAGGTTGTGATTAACATCGATAAAGAGTATAGGGTGGTCCATAGTTGATACAATGAAGGCAAATCATGTTGCAAGCTTCAAGCAGACAACGATTCCAATCATCCATGATCCGTTTCAAGTTGTTCCAAGCCACTCACGCCCATGGTTTGCCAAATAATTAAGTAGTTAAATGGTAACTTAGGTTAGAGTTGAGGGGAAGATGCCCCTTGCTTTGTTTTCTCTCCTCTTTTTCTCATCTCAACGTCGTCTACCTTATATCGATGGCCAATCAAACGGAGTTGGAGCTCGTCGAAGCACAATCTCAAACCTTGAGAGTCCATACATCCTTTCTAGAAGAGGATTGAGCTTGGAGGAGGTTGTGATTAACAACGGTGGAGATTACAGGTGATAGGAATTGTGCCCTAGGGCCAATCCTTTTTGTATATGTTATGAACATATGGATTAATTTATAGAGATAAATTAATGGTTTTCACATTATTAGCATGTTTACTGTGATTACGTCCGTGATTAATTATACGATAATTAATCTAAATCTGTCCCTGATCGATTGTTTTCGTGGGAACGAAAATGAACTAAGATCAGCATGACCTCAGTGCATAGGGATGCACGCATGCGATGCTGGATTGAGAGTCATGGTGCAACTACGTAAGGGGTTACGAGTTGCTGGACTGACCCGGAGAGTCCTGCATGGATTTAGTCATCAGCTTGCCTCTCTTGTACGCCTGTCACGACGCCTTAGACCTGAGGTCATCATTATTCCGGCGTTGCAGTTGTCAGACTTTGGCTTAGTCTAACGTTGCCCGTAGCAGGGTAGCCATAAGGGCTAAGTACGGGTCTGGTTGATTGCCGTGCTGAGGAATGTGGACTGACCAAGACTGGGATTTTGTTCCCCATTAAATTGGGAGATATCTTACTGGCGCCCTCGATGAGTCTGTCCAGGAAAAAGGAGTGGCCACTCAATATATGGGACTTACTCAAGGAATCGAGAAAGTAAAGGTTTGGATCATGGATGACTTTCCCGTGCCTGATCCATGACCAAGATATCGCAGAACAATAGGGTCGGTGCCTAGGAGGTACGAAGGTTAAAATCGGTTCTGGTAACGATCGATTCACTCACGTGTTTTGGGTAGTCGCGATGGCTTGCTAGAGTCCGCTCACGACTTGTAGGACATGGGGATGACCTACTGCCAACTTCACGTGGGGCCTGCCGGGTCACACACGAGCAGGATTAGAACACACCTTTTAAGGGACACGAATTAGGGTAATTCGTGGGTCACTCCGTGGCCTAATTTAAGACACAGAGGAAATGTCTGGGACATTATGTCTTGTCTTAAATTTTCTACATGATTAAATAATTGGTAAATAATTAATAGAGATTAATTATTTGCAATTTAAATATTGGGAAATAATAAATTAAATAATTCCTAAAAGTTAGGAGATTATTGATTTATAAAATTCCCTAATATTTAGTTGAGGGTGGCGCCTCATTTTATGGGGATTTAATTAATAAAAATGTTTTATTAATTAAGTCATGAATTTGAATTTGAATTTGAGATTCTAGATTTGAATTAAGATAATGGGGTAATATTTTAATTCAATATTAGATCTAAATTCGAAATTCAAAATTTGAATTTGAAATATTATTGTAATATTTTAATTCAAAAATATTGGGATAATATAAGTTGGTTATGACTTCCTTAATTTTAGGAGTTATTTTTGATTTATAAAATTCCCAATAAATAGAGCTAATAGGCGCCTAGACTCATGGGTCCCACTTGGAAGATTTGATCTTCAAATTGTGATTCTGAGTTGGCAATTTGAATTTGAATTAAGATATTCTGGGAATATTTTAATTAGATATTCAAAGCCTAAAATATGATATTATCAGAATATCATAGATTTTATATTTATAAAATTAGTGTAATTTTAGTAAATATAAAGCCTGCAATTCGCCTAGCTCCAAGAGACACAAGTCGAATTGTTCATGCCTTGCACATTCTGAAACCCTAGCTCACTTTAGAGAGAGAAGTCGAATTCCTCCTTGTAGAGAGAGAAAAATCGACACCCACCTTCCTTAGGAGAGAAGTCGATTTTCTTCTAAGGAGTTAGAAGAGTTATCGAAAGTTGTGGGTTCTACGGGTTTGAAGACAACAATAGAACAAAAGGAGTTTTGTTGCTGATTGTTGATCTGTGGCGCCATCCACCTGGAGTTCAGAGAAGGAGTTCCTGAATTCAGAATCTGTAGATTGGATCCCGAGTCTCTTTGGAGAAAGAGGCGTGGAGGCTAGCACCTCGTGTTCGGGAAACTGTTCGTGTGGATCACCGGTAGAGGAAGGACGTGGAGACGGACTTCTAGACTCACCAGTATCACCAATCCGATTGAAAGCTTGAGGTATAACACTTTTCGTATCTGGTTTTAAATTCAGCTAGCGGATCTCAGGGTGGGTTTTCCTCAGGGGCGCAAGTTTTTTTTTTTATTTTACGTTTCTTCCGCTGCGTGTTTCCCTGAGGATTTCCCAACAGTGGTATCAGAGCCACGCTAGTTTTGGAATTTAAAATCATTTTGGAGTGCATATGATGTATGCTTGGCGTGTTTTACCTTTTTCGATCTTGTATTGGTTTTACAAAAAAAATCCACCAAATGTTTTATTAAAATTGAATCTACAAGAAAAGGTGCAAACTTATGTATGTGATACATAAGGAAGTCAATATGATTGATTTGGAATTTTTCTTGTAAATATAGGCCAAAGTCGAAATTCCCATATAATTATGGTTAAAAGTGTTTTAATCATAATATTATGTGGGTGACTGAAAATTTGAATAAAATTATGAATTTTAAAATTTTTGGGTCAATAATTAAAATTTTGGAATATGATTCCTGAATTTTATAATTATTGATAATGGGCCTAATTTCAGGAAAAGGCATGTTAAAATTGCACATCCTAATTAACACCTACAAAATCGTTTTGCTATGTGTTGGATATATATTGTGTTTGACAAGATTGTATGAAGTGTTCATATATGTAATTGTGTGGTGTTGGGTATGGCTCTAGGTTTATGGTGTATACGGCCTGCGTGTCGTCTCCCTCTATCCGATGTAATTTTACTTTTCAGTTTATACCTCAATGTAACTGGGGTTTACTCTCTTGTAATTTTACGTTTTTCTTTTTAGAAAAATTCTCTCATTGGCTTGGGAGAATTATTAGGATAGGTGAGCCATATCTAAACACAATGTATGTCAGTTTACATTTAGGTTTGTATGTGATACAAAGCGCTAGATGTTTGTTTAGGACGCGATTTTAACATGCAATTTACCCCGCTTTTGGCGCCATATATATTCGTATACGATACGAGCATGGGATTTTGCATATGATGCACAATCCGTGCACATGTTTATGTGTATATGATACACTTGGGGAATAAACATGTGGCATGACTCGTTTAATTTTAAAAGGAGTTTTAAAATTAAACTTTAAAACGGAACTTCTTCAAAAATCAAACCCTTTTAGAAATCTTAAGTTTTAATGCCATCAATAAAACACCCTGTTGAAATCTTGTTCATCGTGGAGCGGTGATCGCCCTCAGTTCGACGCCCATTGAAATCTTGGGTCATTAAATGCGGTGATCGCCCTCAGCGACACGTGTTTAAGTGACGCCGTTGATGATATGGGGCTGGGCTCTGGCCTCGTCGTTTGGGCCTTGCCATTCACAAGTTTTATTGTGTGACTTAATGGGGCTATCAAAACGGTTTTGGGCCTCAAGGCATTAGATGGGATAAACATGCCGTATCATATGATGATATAGTCCCATAAAGATCTAAGAGTCACATAGAGATGTGATTGGTAAGGAGTTACCTACCTAAATAGCTAAAGGATGCATGATCGCCCTCAGCGACGGTAGACTTTGGTGAAATATGGGTCTTAGCCACTAATAATAAATTTTACTGGGTTTTATAAAATGGTGGATATATTTTATTTTCCTGCTAATTAAACTTTGCATATCTGAATTGTAGAATCAAATGGCAACAAACGTTCCCTCACTATCACTGCGATCTGTCCTTGAAAAGGACAAGTTGACTGGGACTAACTTTCTCGACTGGTACCGGAATGTGAGAATTGTTCTCACCCAGGAGAGAAAGCTCTATGTCCTAGACAACCCCATCCCTGAACAGCCTGCTGCCAATGCTCCAAGAGCTCAGAAAGATGCTTACGAGAAGCATCAGAGTGACTCTTTGGACGTTGCCTGTCTTATGCTCGTTACCATGGTTCCCTAGATTCAGAAGAACTTGGAGAACAAAGGGGCATATGAGATGATAACGCATCTCAAGGAAATGTTCCAAGTACAGGCAAGGCAAGAGAGGTTTGAGACTTCAAAAGCTCTCTACTCTTGCAAGATGGCAGAGCGTGGATCTGTGAGTGCCCACGTCTTGCAGATGTAGGGGCACATAGATCACCTTGCTAGGCTGGGATTTCCCATTTTGCCAGAGCTAGCGACGGATTTGATCCTGCATTCGCTGCCCAGAAGTTATGACCAGTTCGTCTTAAACTTCAATATGAACGGCATGGAGAAATCAGTGTCTGAACTGCATGGGATGCTAAAGACTGCTGAGGCATCTATTAAGAAGGCGCCTAGCACGGTCTTGTTAGTTCAGAACAAGGGAAAGGGGAAGGGCAAAGGAAAGAGGAAAGGAGATGCTGAGGTTGGTGGGACCAAACCTGCAGCAAAGCCTAACCCACCTCCTGCAAAGAAGGCAAAGACCTCAAAGGATGCAGTTTGTTTCTTCTGCCAGAAGCCGGGTCACTGGAGAAGAAATTGTAAGCTGTATATGGAAGATCTGAAGAAGAAGAAGAATGAGGCTTCTACTTCAGGTATCTTTGTTATAGGCGTTCACTTGTCTACTCCTACCACTTGGGTATTGGATACTGCTTGTGGTTCTCACATTTGTACTAATGTGTAGGGGTTGAGAAGAAGTAGAAAGCTGAGCAGAGGGGAGGTGGACCTACGAGTGGGCAATGGAGCAAGGGTTGCTGCTGTTGCTGTAGGGACATACGAGCTAGTTTTGCCCACTGGGCTTATTTTGTCTTTAAATAATTGTTATTACGTTCCATGTTTAAGTTCAAACATTATATCACTTTCTTATTTGGATAAGGAAGGTTTTATTTGTATGAATGGTAATGGAAGGTGTTCAATTTACAAGGATAATGTGTTATATGCTTATGGAGATCTGCATGATAACCACTATATCTTAGAATTGAAACAAAGACAAAATAATATCTATAACATTGATACTAAAAGGACTAAGGTTGGCGAACCTAATTCTACGTACCTTTGGCACTGTCGCCTAGGCCATATAAACGAGAGACGCCTTGAGAAGATAGAGATGGACTTCTAAGATCATTTGATTTTGAATCATATGATGCTTGCGAATCCTGTTTACTTGGCAAGATGACAAAAGCGCCTTTCACTGGCCAAAGTGAAAGGGCATCTGACCTTTTGGGAATCATACATAGTGATGTATGTGGACCCATGAGTGTGCAGGCCAGAGGTGGTTACTCGTACTTCATTACGTTCACTGACGACTTCAGTAGATATGGGTATATCTACTTGATGAAGCACAAGTCAGAGTCTTTTGAAATGTTCAAAAGATTTCAAAATGAAGTTGAGAACCAACTTGACAAGAAAATAAAGATCCTTCGATCTGATCGAGGAGGCGAATATTTGAGTCAAGAATTCACTGATCATCTTAGTAGTTGTGGAATAGTTTCACAACTGACTCCCCCTGGAACACCACAGTGGAATGGTGTGTCTGAGAGGAGGAATCGAACCCTATTGGATATGGTTCGATCTATGATGAGTCAGACCGATCTTCCGCCATCCTTCTGGGGGTATGCTTTAGAAGCTGCCGCGTTCACACTTAACCGTGTTCCGTCTAAATCCGTTGAGAAGACACCATATGAGATATGGAAAGGGAAGAGTCCCGATTTGTCTTACCTCAAGGTTTGGGGATGTGAAGTTTATGTTAAACAGCAGGCTAACGATAAACTGTCTCCCAAATCCCTCAAGTGTCTATTTGTGGGATACCCTAAAGAGACCAAAGGGTATTACGTCTACTGCCCCACTGACAACAAAGTGTTTGTCGTCAGGAATGGATTCTTCTTAGAGAAGGACCTTGTTTCCAAGAGAAACAGTGGGAGTAAGATAGAGTTTGAAGACGGAAACTGGAGAAGTTCCACAAGAAGTTGTGGAAGCTCCTCCACAAACACAAGGACCACGAAGGTCTGATAGAACACGTTTCCGGCCAGAGATACTATGGATTTCTCGTGACTGAAAACAAGGATGTGTTGCTCACGGAGCGTGGTGAGCCCACCACCTATCAAGAGGCCATCGTAGATCCCAACTCAGAAAAATGGGTTGAAGCCATGAAGGCTGAGATGCAGTCCATGTACGACAACCAAGTTTGGAACTTGGTCACTCCACCTGAAGGGGTAAAACCCGTAGGGTGCAAGTGGGTTTTCAAAGAGAAAACCGACATGGACGGCAACGTCACCGTCTTCAAGGCGAGGCTAGTTGCAAAGGGATTTACGCAACGCCATGGCATAGACTATGACGAAACGTTTTCGCCTGTTGCAATGGCAAAATCCATTAGGATCCTCCTTGCCATAGCTGCATATTATGACTATGAGATATGGCAGATGGATGTCAAAACAGCATTCCTTAATGGAAGGCTGCCCGAGGATGTGTATATGATACAACCCGAGGGGTTTGAATGTCCTGAGGCACCAGACAAGGTGTGCAAGCTTCAGAGATCCATTTATGGATTGAAGCAAGCATCCAGGAGTTGGAATCACCGTTTTGATAAGGTAGTCAAAGAGTTTGGCTTCCTACAAAACCCTGACGAACCTTGTGTTTACAAGAAGGTTAGTGGGAGCACGATTGTGTTCTTGGTACTGTATGTCGATGACATACTACTCATTGGGAATGATATCTCAACTTTAGAGATTGTAAAATCTTGGTTGGGAAAATCCTTCTCAATGAAGGACCTAGGAGAAGCCGCCTATATTCTAGGAATCAAGATCTATAGGGATAGATCTCGTAGGCTTCTTGGGTTGAGTCAAAGCACGTACTTGGATAAGGTACTGAAGAGGTTCAGTATGCAAGATTCCAAGAAGGGATTCATTCCGATGAATCATGGGCTGACCCTAAGCAAGAAACAGTGTCCGAGGACACTTGTTGAGCGAGGTCGCATGAGTGGGATCCCCTATGCCTCGGCCATAGGATCCATCATGTATGCCATGCTATGTACTCGACCCGATGTGTCGTTTGCCCTGAGTATGACAAGCCGATTCCAACAAGACCCTGGTGAGGATCATTGGATCGCTGTCAAGAATATCCTTAAGTACTTAAGAAGGACTAAGGATGAGTTCTTGGTTTACGGTGGAACTGATGAAGAGCTATGTGTAAGGGGTTACACAGATGCTAGTTTCCAAACCGACCAAGATGACTTTAAATCGCAGTCTGGATATGTGTTTCTCCTGAACGGTGGCAGCGTGAGTTGGAAGAGTTCCAAGCAGAGCACGATTGCCGATTCTACAACGGAGTCCGAGTATATTGCAGCATCGGATGCGGCAAAGGAGGCTGTGTGGATCAGGAAGTTCATCTCCGAGCTTGGTGTGGTTCCGACCATAACTGATCCCATTACCCTGTATTGCGACAATAGTGGAGCTATTGCGCAAGCCAAGGAGCCACGGTCCCACCAGAGGACCAAACATATACTCAGACGTTTTCACCTCGTCAGAGAGATGATTGACAGAGGTGATGTGAAGATTTGCAAAGTAGCAGGAGAGGATAATGTTGCTGATCCTCTAACAAAGCCGCTTGCAAGGGTCATACATGAGAGACATGTATCGTCAATGGGGATAAGACGCATTGATCAGTGTACCTAGGAGTAGGAACAGCTAGATTAATGATTGTACCCTAGTGCAAGTGGGAGTCTGATAGGAATTGTGCCCTAGGGCCAATCCTTTTTTATATATGTTATGAACATATGGATTAATTTATAGAGATAAATTAATGGTTTTCACATTATTAGCATGTTTACTGTGATTACGTCCATGATTAATTATAAGATAATTAATCTAAATCTGTCCCTGATCGATTGTTTTCGTGGGAGCGAAAATGAACTAAGATCAGCATGACCTCGGTGCATAGGGATGCACGCACTAGATGCTGGAACGAGAGTCATGGTGCAATTACGTAAGGGGTTACGAGTTGCTGGACTGACCCGGAGAGTCCTGCATGGGTTTAGTCATCAGCTTGCCTCTCTTGTACGCCTGTCACGACGCCTTAGACCTGAGGTCATCATTATTCCGGCGTTGCAGTTGTCAGACTTTGGCTTAGTCTAACGTTGCCCGTAGCAGGGTAGCCATAAGGGCTAAGTACGGGTTTGGTTGATTGCCGTGCTGAGGAATGTGGACTGACCAAAATTGGGATTTTGTTCCCCATTAAATTGGGAGATATCTTACTGGCGCCCTCGATGAGTCTGTCCAGGAAAATGCGTGGCCACGCTAGTATATGGGACTTACTCAAGGAATCGAGAAAGTAAAGGTTTGGATCATGGATGACTTTCCCGTGCCTGATCCATGACCAAGATATCGCAGAACAATAGGGTCGGTGCCTAGGAGGTACGAAGGTTAAAATCGGTTCTGGTAACGATCGATTCACTCACGTGTTTTGGGTAGTCGCGATGGCTTGCTAGAGTCCGCTCACGACTTGTAGGACATAGGGATGACCTACTGCCAACTTCACGTGGGGCCTGCTGGGTCACACACGAGCAGGATTAGAACACACCTTTTAAGGGACACGAATTAGGGTAATTCGTGGGTCACTCCGTGGCCTAATTTAAGACACAGAGGAAATGTCTGGGACATTATGTCTTGTCTTAAATTTTCTACAGCTTTAAATAATTGGTAAATAATTAATAGAGATTAATTATTTGCAATTTAAATATTGGGAAATAATAAATTAAATAATTCCTAAAAGTTAGGAGATTATTGATTTATAAAATTCCCTAATATTTATTTGAGGATGGCGCCTCATATTAAGGTGATTTAAATAATAAAAATGTTTTATTGATTTAAGTCATGAATTTGAATTTGAATTTGAGATTCTAGATTTGAATTAAGATATTGGGGTAATATTTTAATTCAATAATGAATCTAAATTCAGAATTCAAAATTTGAATTAAAGATATTATTGTAATATTTTAATTCAAAAACCTTGGGATAAAATAAGTTGGTTATGACTCCTTAATTTTAGGAGTTATTTTTGATTTATAAAATTCCCTAAAAATGAGAGCATTAGGCGCCTATCTTAGTGGGTCCCATTGGGGAGATTTGATCTCCCATTTGATTCTCTAAGTTGGTGATTTGAATTTGAATTAAGATATTCTAGGAATATTTTAATTAGATATTCAAAGCCTAAAATATGATATTATAAGAATATCATGGATTTTATATTTATAAAATTAGTGTAATTTTAGTAAATATAAGGTCTGCAAGTCGCCTAGCTCCATATACAACACAAGTCATGCCAATTGTTGCACAATTGAGAAAACCCTAGTTTTGCCTAGCAAAGTCGACTTTCCTCCTTGTTGAGAGAGAAAATTCGCCACCCACCTTCCTAGAGAGAGAAGTCGATTTTCTTCTAAGGGGTTAGAAGAGTTATCGAAAGTTGTGGGTTTTAAGGGTTTGTAGAGAACAATAGAACAAAAGGAGTTTTGTTGCTGATTGTTGCTCTGTGGCGCCATCCACCTGGAGTTCAGGGAAGGAGTTCCTGAATTCATAATCTGTAGATTGGATCCTGAGTCTCTATGGAGAAAGAGGCGTGGAGGCTAGCACCTCGTGTTCGGGAAACTGTTTGTGTGGATCACAGGTAGAGGAAGGACGTGGAGACGGACTTCTAGACTCACCAGTATAACCAATCCGATTGAAAGCTTGAGGTATAACACTTTTCGTATCTGGTTTTAAATTCAGCTAGCAGATCTCAGGGTGGGTTTTCCTCAGGAGCGCAAGTTTTTTTTATTTTACGTTTCTTCCGCTGCGTGTTTCCCTGAGGATTTCCCAACAACAGGGTGGTCCATAGTTGATACAATGAAGGCAAATTTTGTTGCAAGCTTCAAGCATACAACGATTCCAATCATCCATGATCCGTTTCAAGTTGTTCCAAGCCACTCAAGCCCATGGTTTGCCAAATAATTAAGTAGTTAAATGGTAACTTAGGTTAGAGTAGAGGAGAAGATGCCCCTTGCTTTGTTTTCTCTCCTCTTTTTCTCATCTCAACGTCGTCTACCTTATATCGATGGCCAATCAAAGGGAGTTGGAGCTCGTCGAAGCACAATCTCAAACCTTGAGAGCCTATCCATCCTCCCTAGAAGAGGATTGAGCTTTGAGGAGGTTGTGATTAACATCGATAGAGAGTATAGCGTGGTCCATAGTTGATACAATGAAGGCGAATCTTGTTGCAAGCTTCAAGCAGACAACGTTTCCTATCATCCAAGGGCCTTCTCAAGTTGTTCCAAGCCACTCACGCCCATGGTTTGTCAAATAATCAAGTAATTAAATGGTAACTTAGGTTAGAGTTGAGGGGAAGATGCCCCTCGCTTAATTTTCTCTCCTCTGCTTCTCATCTCAACGTTGTCTACCTTATATCGATGGCCAATCAAAGGGAGTTGGAGCTCGTTGAAGCACAATCTCAAACCTTGAGAGCCTATACATCCTCCCTAGAATAGGATTCAGCTTGGGGGAGGTTGTGATTAACATCGATAGAGAGTATAGGGTGGTCCATAGTTGATACAATGAAGGCAAATCTTGTTGCAAGCTTCAAGCAGACAACGATTCAAATCATCCATGATTCGTTTCAAGTTGTTCCAAGCTACTCACGCCCATGGTTTGCCAAATAATTAAGTAGTTAATTGGTAACTTAGGTTAGAGTTGAGGGGAAGATGCCCCTTGCTTTGTTTTCTCTCCTCTTCTTCTCATCTCAACGTCGTCTACCTTATATCGATGGCCAATCAAAGGGAGTTGGAGCTCGTTGAAGCACAATCTCAAACCTTGAGAGCCTATACATCCTTCCTAGAAGAGGATTGAGCTTGGGGGAGGTTGTGATTAACATCGATAGAGAGTATAGTGTGGTCCATAGTTGATACAATGAAGGGAAACCATGTTGCATGCTTCAAGCAGACAACGATTCCAATCATCCATGATCCGTTTCAAGTTGTTCCAAGCCACTCACGCCCATGGTTTGCCAAATAATTAAGTAGTTAAATGGTAACTTAGGTTAGAGTTGAGGGGAAGATGCCCCTTGCTTTGTTTTCTCTACTCTTCTTCTCATCTAAATGTCGTCTTCCTTATATCGATGGCCAATCAAAGGGAGTTGGAGCTCGTCGAAGCACAATCTCAAACCTTGAGAGCCTATACATCCTCCCTAGAAGAGGATTGAGCTTGGAGGAGGTTGGGATTAACAACGGTGGAGAGTACAGGGTGGTCCATAGTTGATACAATGAAGGCGAATCTTGTTGCAAACTTCAAGCAGACAACGTTTCCAATCATCCAAGGTCCTTCTCAAGTTTTTCCAAGCCACTCACGCCCATGGTTTGCCAAATAATTAAGTAGTTAAATGGTAACTTAGGTTAGAGTTGAGGGGAAGATGCCCCTTGCTTTGTTTTCTCTCCTCTTTTTCTCATCTCAACGTCGTCTACCTTATATCGATGGCCAATCAAAGGGAGTTGGAGCTCGTCGAACCACAATCTCAAACCTTGAGTGCCTATACATCCTCCCTAGAAGAGGATTCAGCTTGGAGGAGGTTGTGATTAACAACGGTGGAGAGTACAGGGTGGTCCATAGTTGATACAATGAAGGCGAATCTTGTTGCAAGCTTCAAGCATACAACGTTTCCTATCATCCAAGGTCCTTCTCAAGTTGTTCCAAGCCACTCACGCCCACGGTTTGCCAAATAATTAAGTAGTTAAATGGTAACTTAGGTTAGAGTTGAGGGGAAGATGCCCCTTGCTTTGTTTTCTCTCCTCTTCTTCTCATCTCAACGTCGTCTACCTTATATCGATGGCCAATCAAAGGGAGTTGGAGCTCGTCGAAGCACAATCTCAAACCTTGAGAGCCTATACATCCTCCCTAGAAGAGGATTCAGCTTGGGGGAGGTTGTGATTAACATCGATAGAGAGTATAGGGTGGTCCATAGTTGATACAATGAAGGCAAATCTTGTTGCAAGCGTCAAGCAGACAACGATTCCAATCATCCATGATCCGTTTCAAGTTGTTCCAAGCCACTCACGCCCATGGTTTGCCAAATAATTAAGTAGTTAAATGGTAACTTAGGTTAGAGTTGAGGGGAAGATGCCCCTTGCTTTGTTTTCTCTCCTCTTTTTCTCATCTCAACGTCGTCTACCTTATATCGATGGCCAATCAAAGGGAGTTGGAGTTCGTCGAAGCACAATCTCGAACCTTGAGTGCCTATACATCCTCCCTAGAAGAGGATTCAGCTTGGAGGAGGTTGGGATTAACAACGGTGGAGAGTAGAGGGTGGTCCATAGTTGATACAATGAAGGTGAATCTTGTTGCAAGCTTCAAGCAGACAACGTTTCCAATCATCCAAGCTCCTTCTCAAGTTGTTCCAAGCCACTCATGCCCATGGTTTGCCAAATAATTAAGTAGTTAAATGGTAACTTAGGTTAGAGTTGAGGGGAAGATGCCCCTTGCTTTGTTTGCTCTCCTCTTTTTCTCATCTCAACGTGGTCTACCATATATCGATGGCCAATCAAATGGAGTTGGAGCTCGTCGAAGCACAATCTCAAACCTTGAGAGTGTATACATCCTCCCTAGAAGAGGATTGAGCTTTGAGGAGTTTGTGATTAACATCGATAGAGAGTATAGGGTGGTCCATAGTTGATACAATGAAGGTGAATTTTGTTGCAAGCTTCAAGCAGACAACGTTTCCAATCATCCAAGGTCCTTCTCAAGTTGTTCCAAGCCACTCATGCCCATGGTTTGCCAAATAATTAAGTAGTTAAATGGTAACTTAGGTTAGAGTTGAGGGGAAGATGGCCCTTGCTTTGTTTTCTCTCCTCTTTTTCTAATCTCAACGTCGTCTACCTTATATCGATGGCCAATCAAAGGGAGTTGGAGCTCGTCGAAGCACAATCTCAAACCTTGAGAGCATATACATCCTCCCTAGAAGAGGATTGAGCTTGGAGGAGGTTGGGATTAACAACGGTAGAGAGTATAGGGTGGTCCATAGTTGATACAATGAAAGCGAATCATGTTGCAAGCTTCAAGCAGACAAAGTTTCCAATCATCCATGATCCGTTTCAAGTTGTTATAAGACACTCACGCCCATGGTTTGTCAAATAATCAAGTACTTAAATGGTAACTTAGGTTAGAGTTGAGGGGAAGATGCCCCTTGCTTTGTTTTCTCTCCTCTTTTTCTCATCTCAACGTCGTCTACCTTATATCGATGGCCAATCAAAGGGAGTTGGAGCTCGTCGAAGCACAATCTCAAACCTTGAGAGCCTATACATCCTCCTTAGAAGAGGATTGAGCTTTGAGGAGGTTGTGATTAACATCGATAGAGAGTATAGGGTCGTTCATAGTTGATACAATGAAGGTGAATCTTGTTGCAATCTTCAAGCAGACAACGTTTCCAATCATCCAAGGTCCTTCTCAAGTTGTTCCAAGCCACTCATGCCCATGGTTTGCCAAATAATTAAGTAGTTAAAAGGTAACTTAAGTTAGAGTTGAGGGGAAGATGCCCCTTGCTTTGTTTTCTCTCCTCTTATTCTCATCTCAACGTCATCTACCTTATATCGATGGCCAATCAAAGGGAGTTGGAGCTCGTCGAAGCACAATCTCAAACCTTGAGAGCCTATACATCCTACCTAGAAGATGATTGAGCATGGACGAGGTTGGGATTAACAACGGTGGAGAGTACAGGGTGGTCCATAGTTGATACAATGAAGGCGAATCTTGTTGCAAGCTTCAAGCATACAACGTTTCCTATCATCCAAGATCCTTCTCAAGTTGTTCCAAGCCACTCACGCCCATGGTTTGTCAAATAATCAAGTAATTAATTGGTAACTTAGGTTAGAGTTGAGGGGAAGATGCCCCTTGCTTCATTTTCTCTCCTCTTCTTCTCATCTCAACGTCGTCTACCTTATATCGATGGCCAATCAAAGGGAGTTGGAGCTCGTCGAAGCACAATCTCAAACCTTGAGAGCCTATACATCCTCCCTAGAAGAGGATTCAGCTTCGGGGAGGTTGTCATTAACATCGATAGAGAGTATAGGGTGGTCCATAGTTGATACAATGAAGGCGAATCATGTTGCAAGCTTCAAGCAGACAACGTTTCCAATCATCCATGATCCGTTTCAAGCTGTTCCAAGCCACTCACGCCGATGGTTTGCCAAATAATTAAGTAGTTAAATGGTAACTTAGGTTAGAGTTGAGGGGAAGATGCCCCTTGCTTTGTTTTCTATCCTCTTCTTCTCATCTAAACGTCGTCTACCTTATATCGATGGCCAATCAAAGGGAGTTGGAGCTCGTCGAAGCACAATCTCAAACCTTGAGAGCCTATACATCCTCCCTAACAGAGGGTTGAGCTTGGGGGAGGTTGTGATTAACATCGATAGAGAGTATAGGGTAGTCCATAGTTGATACAATGAAGGCGAATCTTGTTGCAAGCTTCAAGCCTACAACGTTTCCTATCATCCAAGGTCCTTCTCAAGTTGTTCCAAGCCACTCAGGCCCATGGTTTGTCAAATAATCAAGTACTTAAATGGTAACTTAGGTTAGAGTTGAGGGGAAGATGCCCCTTGCTTTGTTTTTCTCCTCTTTTTCTCATCTCAACGTCGTCTACCTTATATCGATGGCCAATCAAAGGCAGTTGGAGCTCGTCGAAGCACAATTTCAAACCTTGAGAGCCTTTACATCCTCCCTACAAGAGGATTGAGCTTGGAGGAGGTTGGGATTAACAACGGTAGAGAGTATAGGGTTGTCCATAGTTGAAACAATGAAGGCGAATCTTGTTGCAAGCTTCAAGCAGACAACGTTTCCAATCATCCATGATCCGTTTCAAGTTGTTCCAAGCCACTCACGCCCATGGTTTGCCAAATATTTAAGTAGTTAAATGGTAACTTAGGTTAGAGTTGAGGGGAAGATGCCCCTTGCTTTGTTTTCTCTCCTCTTCTTCTCATCTCAACATCGTCTACCTTATATCGATGGCCAATCAAAGGGAGTTGGAGCTCGTCGAAGCACAATCTCAAACCTTGAGAGCCTATACATCCTCCCTAGAAGAGGATTGAGCTTGGGGGAGGTTGTGATTAACATCGATAGAGAGTATAGGGTGGTCCATAGTTGATACAATGAAGGCGAATCTTGTTGCAAGCTTCAAGCATACAACGTTTCCAATCATCCATGATCCGTTTCAAGTTGTTCCAAGCCACTCACGCCCATGGTTTGCCAAATAATCAAGTAGTTAAATGGTAACTTAGGTTAGAGTTGAGGGGAAGATGCCCCTTGCTTTGTTTTCTCTCCTCTTCTTCTCATCTCAACGTCGTCTACCTTATATCGATGGCCAATCAAAGGGAGTTGGAGCTCGTCGAAGCACAATCTCAAACCTTGAGAGCCTATACATCCTCCCTAGAAGAGGATTGAGCTTGTGGGAGGTTGTGATTAACATCGATAGAGAGCATAGGGTGGTCCATAGTTGATACAATGAAGGCGAATCTTGTTGCAAACTTTAAGCTGACAACGTTTCCAATCATCCATGATCCGTTTCAAGTTGTTCCAAGCCACTCACGCCCATGGTTTGCCAAATAATTAAGTAGTTAAATGGTAACTTAGGTTAGAGTTGAGGGGAAGATGCCCCTTGCTTTGTTTTTCACCTCTTCTTCTCATCTCAACGTCGTCTACCTTATATCGATGGCCAATCAAAGGGAGTTGGAGATCGTCGAAGCACAATCTCAAACCTTGAGAGCCTATACATCCTCCCTAGAAGAGGATTCAGCTTGGGGGAGGTTGTAATTAACATCGATAGAGAGTATAGGGTAGTCCATAGTTGATACAATGAAGGCTAATCATGTTACGAGCTTCAAGCAGACAACGTTACCAATCATCCATGATCCGTTTCAAGTTGTTCCAAGCCACTCACGCCCATGGTTTGCCAAATAATTAAGTAGTTAAATGGTAACTTAGGTTAGACTTGAGGGGAAGATGCCCCTTGCTTTGTTTTCTCTCCTCTTCTTCTCATCTAAACGTCGTCTACCTTATATCGATGGCCAATCAAAGGGAGTTGGAGCTCGTCGAAGCACAATCTCAAACCTTGAGAGCCTATACATCCTCCCTAGAAGAGGATTGAGCTTGGGGGAGGTTGTGATTAACATCGATAGAGAACATAGGGTGGTCCATAGTTGATACAATGAAGGCGAATCTTGTTGCAAGCTTCAAGCAGACAACGTTTCCAATCATCCAAGGTCCTTCTCAAGTTGTTCGAAGCCACTCACGCCCATGGTATGCCAAATAATTAAGTAGTTAAATGGTAACTTAGGTTAGAGTTGAGGGGAAGATGCCCCTTGCTTTGTTTTCTCTCCTCTTTTTCTCATCTCACTGTCATCTACCTTATATCGATGGCCAATCAAAGGGAGTTGGAGCTCGTCGAAGCACAATCTCAAACCTTGAGAGTCTATACATCCTTCCTAGAAGAGGATTGAGCTTGGAGGAGGTTGTGATTAACAACGGTCGAGATTACAGGGTGGTCCATAGTTGATACAATGAAGGCGAATTTTGTTGCAAGCTTCAAGAATACAACGATTCCAATCATCCGTGATCCGTTTCAAGTTGTTCCAAGCCACTCACGCCCATGGTTTGCCAAATAATTAAGTAGTTAAATGGTAACTTAGGTTAGAGTTGAGGGGAAGATGCCCCTTGCTTTGTTTTGTCTCCTCTTTTTCTCATCTCAACGTCGTCTACCTTATATCGATGGCCAATCAAAGGGAGTTTGAGCTCGTCGAAGCACAATCTAAAACCTTGAGAGCCTATACATCCTCCCTAGAAGAGGATTGAGCTTTGGGGAGGTTGTGATTAACATGGATAGAGAGTATAGGGTGGTCCATACTTGATACAATGAAGGCGACTCTTGTTGCAAGCTTCAACCAGACAAAGTTTCCTATCATCCAAGGGCCTTCTCAAGTTTTTCCAAGCCACTCACGCCCCTGGTTTGTCAAATAATCTTGTAATTAAATGGTAACTTAGGTTAGAGTTGAGGGGAAGATGCCCCTTGCTTCGTTTTCTCTCCTCTGCTTCTCATCTCAACGTTGTCTACCTTTTATCGATGACCAATCAAAGGGAGTTGGAGCTCGCTGAAGCACAATCTCAAACCTTGAGAGCCTATACATCCTCCCTAGAAGAGGATTGAGCTTGGGGGAGGTTGTGATTAACCTCGATAGAGAGTATAGGGTGGTCCATAGTTGATACAATGAAGGCGAATCTTGTTGCAAGCTTCAAGCAGACAACGATTCCAAACATCCATGATCCGTTTCAAGTTGTTCCAAGCCACTCACGCCCGTGGTTTTCCAAATAATTAAGTAGTTAATTGGTAACTTAGGTTAGAGTTGAGGGGAAGATGACCCTTGCTTCATTTTCTCTCCTCTTTTTCTCATCTCAACGTCGTCTACCTTATATCGATGGCCAATCAAAGTGAGTTGGAGCTCGTCGAAGCACAATCTCAAACCTTGAGAACCTATACATCCTGGTGCGAACCCACAAGGGAAAATCCCACGAACCCACCACCAAGTTGAAATATACAACCCCAAGAAAGCTAAACAAAGGCCTAGAGATGATCACACTTGAACCCTTGCACTCGAACGAACAAAGACCCGAAGTGTTGGAAGACGCCACAAGGATGATCAAGCCTTGATAAGTCTATAAGTTCAATGAAGAACCCTAGAGAGAACACACTCTCACAAGTTGGATAAACCAAACTCACAATATTATAAACTCAAA
>QANZ01026489.1:1056-15694 GCA_003254925.1 Chamaecrista fasciculata | reverse complement strand
AAACCTTGAGAGCCTATACATCCTCCCTAGAAGAGGATTGAGCTTTGGGGAGGTTGTGATTAACAACGATAGAGAGTATAGGGTGGTCCATACTTGATACAATGAAGGCGACTCTTGTTGCAAGCTTCAACCAGACAAAGTTTCCTATCATCCAAGGGCCTTCTCAAGTTGTTCCAAGCCACTCACGCCCCTGGTTTGTCAAATAATCATGTAATTAAATGGTAACTTAGGTTAGAGTTGAGGGGAAGATGCCCCTTGCTTCATTTTCTCTCCTCTGCTTCTCAACTCAATGTCGTCTACCTTATATCGATGGCCAATCAAAGGGAGTTGGAGCTCGTCAAAGCACAATCTCAAACCTTGAGAGCCTATACATCCTCCCTAGAAGAGGATTGAGCTTGGGGGAGGTTGTGATTAACCTCGATAGAGAGTATAGGGTGGTCCATAGTTGATACAATGAAGGCGAATCTTGTTGCAAGCTTCAAGCAGACAACGATTCCAAACATCCATGATCCGTTTCAAGTTGTTCCAAGCCACTCACGCCCGTGGTTTTCCAAATAATTAAGTAGTTAAATGGTAACTTAGGTTAGAGTTGAGGGGAAGATGACCCTTGCTTCATTTTCTCTCCTCTTTTTCTCATCTCAACGTCGTCTACCTTATATCGATGGCTAATCAAAGTGAGTTGGAGCTCGTCGAAGCACAATCTCAAACCTTGAGAACCTATACATCCTCCCTAGAAGAGGATTGAGCTTGAAGGAGGTTGGGATTAACAACGGTGGAGAGTACAGGGTGGTCCATAGTTGATACAATGAAGGCGAATCTTGTTGCAAGCTTCAAGCAGACAACGTTTCCAATCATCCAAGGTCCTTCTCAAGTTGTTCCAAGCCACTCACGCCCATGGTTTGCCAAATTATTAAGTAGTTAAATGGTAACTTAGGTTAGAGTTGAGGGGAAGATGCCCCTTGCTTTGTTTTCTCTCCTCTTTTTCTCATTTCAACGTCGTCTACCTTTTATCGATGGCCAATCAAAGGGAGTTGGAGCTCGTCGAAGCACAATCTCAAACCTTGAGAGCCTATACATCCTCTCAGAAGAGGATTGAGCTTGGAGGAGGTTGGGATTAACAACGGTGGAGAGTATAGGGTGGTCCATAGTTGATACAATGAAGGCGAATCTTGTTGCAAGCTTCAAGCAGATAAAGTTTCCAATCATCCATGATCTGTTTCAAGTTGTTATAAGATACTCACGCCCATGGTTTGTCATATAATCAAGTACTTAAATGGTAACTTAGGTTAGAGTTGAGGGGAAGATGCCCCTTGCTTTGTTTTCTCTCCTCTTTTTCTCATCTCAACGTCGTCTACCTTATATCGATGGCCAATCAAAGGGAGTTGGAGCTCGTCGAAGCACAATCTCAAACCTTGAGAGCCTATACATCCTCCCTAGAAGAGGATTGAGCTTTGAGGAGGTTGTGATTAACATCGATAGAGAGTATAGCGTCGTCCATAGTTGATACAATGAAGGTGAATCTTGTTGCAAGCTTCAAGCAGACAACGTTTCCAATCATCCAAGGTCCTTCTCAAGTTGTTCCAAGGCTCTCATGCCCATGGTTTGCCAAATAATTAAGTAGTTAAAAGGTAACTTAGGTTAGAGTTGAGGGGAAGATGCCCCTTGCTTTGTTTTCTCTCCTCTTTTTCTCATTTCAACGTCGTCTACCTTTTATCGATGGCCAATCAAAGGGAGTTGGAGCTCGTCGAAGCACAATCTCAAACCTTGAGAGCCTATACATCCTCTCAGAAGAGGATTGAGCTTGGAGGAGGTTGGGATTAACAACGGTGGAGAGTATAGGGTGGTCCATAGTTGGTACAATGAAGGCGAATCTTGTTGCAAGCATCAAGCATACAACGTTTCCTATCATCCAAGGTCCTTCTCAAGTTGTTCCAAGCCACTCACGCCCATGGTTTGTCAAATAATCAAGTAATTAAATGGTAACTTAGGTTAGAGTTGAGGGGAAGATGCCCCTTGCTTTGTTTTCTCTCCTCTTTTTCTCATATCAACGTCGTCTACCTTATATCGATGGCCAATCAAATGTAGTTGGAGCTCGTCGAAGCACAATCTCAAACCATGAGAGCCTTTACATCCTCCCTTCAAGAGGATTGAGCTTGGAGGAGGTTGGGATTAACAACGGTAGAGAGTATAGGGTGGTCCATAGTTGAAACAATGGAGGCGAATCTTGTTGCAAGCTTCAAGCAGACAACGTTTCCAATCATCCATGATCCGTTTCAAGTTGTTCCAAGCCACTCACGCCCATGGTTTGCCAAATATTTAAGTAGTTAAATGGTAACTTAGGTTAGAGTTGAGTGGAAGATGCCCCTTGCTTTGTTTTCTCTCCTCTTCTTCTCATCTAAACGTCGTCTACCTTTTATCGATGGCAAATCAAAGGGAGTTGGAGCTCGTCGAAGCACAATCTCAAACCTTGAGAACCTATACATCCTCCCTAGAAGAGGATTGAGCTTGCGGGAGGGTGTGATTAACAACGGTAGAGAGTATAGGGTGGTCCATAGTTGAAACAATGGAGGCGAATCTTGTTGCAAGCTTCAAGCATACAACGTTTCCTATCATCCAAGGTCCTTCTCAAGTTGTTCCAAGCCACTCACGCCCATGGTTTGTTAAATAATCAAGTACTTAAATGGTAACTTAGGTTAGAGTTGAGCGGAAGATGCCCCTTGCTTCATTCTCTCTCCTCTTCTTCTCATCTCAATGTCGTCTACCTTATATGGATGGCCAATCAAAGGGAGTTGGAGCTCGTCGAAGCACAATCTCAAACCTTGAGAGCCTATACATCCTCCCTAGAAGAGGATTGAGCTTGGGGGAGGTTGTGATTAACATCGATAGAGAGTATAGGGTGGTCCATAGTTGATACAATGAAGGCGAATCTTGTTGCAAGCTTCAAGCATACAACGTTTCCAATCATCCATGATCCGTTTCAAGTTGTTCCAAGCCACTCACGCCCATGGTTTGCCAAATAATCAAGTAGTTAAATGGTAACTTAGGTTAGAGTTGAGGGGAAGATGCCCCTTGCTTTGTTTTCTCTCCTCTTCTTCTCATCTCAACATCGTCTACCTTATATCGATGGCCAATCAAAGGGAGTTTGAGCTTGTCGAAGCACAATCTCAAACCTTGAGAGCCTATACATCCTCCCTAGAAGAGGATTGAGCTTGGAGGAGGTTGTGATTAACAACGGTGGAGAGTACAGGGTGGTCCATAGTTGATACAATGAAGGCGAATCTTGTTGCAAGCTTCAAGCATACAACGTTTCCAATCATCCAAGATCCGTTTCAAGTTGTTCCAAGCCACTCACGCCCATGGTTTGCCAAATAATCAAGTAGTTAAATGGTAACTTAGGTTAGAGTTGAGGGGAAGATGCCCCTTGCTTTGTTTTCTCTTCTCTTCTTCTCATCTCAACATCGTCTACCTTATATCGATGGCCAATCAAAGGGAGTTTGAGCTTGTCGAAGCACAATCTCAAACCTTGAGAGCCTATACATCCTCCCTAGAAGAGGATTGAGCTTGGAGGAGGTTGTGATTAACAACGGTGGAGAGTACAGGGTGGTCCATAGTTGATACAATGAAGGCGAATCTTGTTTCAAGCTTCAAGCATACAACGTTTCCAATCATCCATGATCCGTTTCAAGTTGTTCCAAGCCACTCACGCCCATGGTTTGCCAAATAATCAAGTAGTTAAATGGTAACTTAGGTTAGAGTTGAGGGGAAGATGCCCCTTGCTTTGTTTTCTCTCCTCTTCTTCTCATCTAAACGTCGTCTACCTTATATCGATGGCCAATCAAAGGGAGTTGGAGCTCGTGGAAGTACAATCTCAAACCATGAGAGCCTTTACATCCTCCCTACAAGAGGATTGAGCTTGGGGGAGGTTGTGATTAACATCGATAGAGAGCATAGGGTGGTCCATAGTTGATACAATGAAGGCGAATCTTGTTGCAAGCTCAAGCATACAACGTTTCCTATCATCCAAGGTCCTTCTCAAGTTGTTCCAAGCCACTCACGCCCATGGTTTGTCAAATAATCAAGTACTTAAATGGTAACTTAGGTTAGAGTTGAGGGGAAGATGCCCATTGCTTTGTTTTCTCTCCTCTTTTTCTCATATCAACGTCGTCTACCTTATATCGATGGCCAATCAAATGCAGTTGGAGCTCGTCGAAGCACAATCTCAAACCTTGAGAGCCTTTACATCCTCCCTACAAGAGGATTGAGCTTGGAGGAGGTTGGGATTAACAACGGTAGAGAGTATAGGGTGGTCCATAGTTGAAACAATGGAGGCGAATCTTGTTGCAAGCTTCAAGCAGACAACGTTTCCAATCATCCATGATCCGTTTCAAGTTGTTCCAAGCCACTCACGCCCATGGTTTGCCAAATATTTAAGTAGTTAAATGGTAACTTAGGTTAGAGTTGAGTGGAAGATGCCCCTTGCTTTGTTTTCTCTCCTCTTCTTCTCATCTAAACGTCGTCTACCTTTTATCAATGGCAAATCAAAGGGAGTTGGAGCTCGTCGAAGCACAATCTCAAACCTTGAGAACCTATACATCCTCCCTAGAAGAGGATTGAGCTTGCGGGAGGGTGTGATTAACATCGATAGAGAGTATAGGGTAGTCCATAGTTGATACAATGAAGGCGAATCTTGTTGCAAGCTTCAAGCATACAACGTTTCCTATCATCCAAGGTGCTTCTCAAGTTGTTCCAAGCCACTCACGCCCATGGTTTGTTAAATAATCAAGTACTTAAATGGTAACTTAGGTTAGAGTTGAGGGGAAGATGCCCCTTGCTTCATTCTCTCTCCTCTTCTTCTCATCTCAATGTCGTCTACCTTATATGGATGGCCAATCAAAGGGAGTTGGAGCTCGTCGAAGCACAATCTCAAACCTTGAGAGCCTATACATCCTCCCTAGAAGAGGATTGAGCTTGGGGGAGGTTGTGATTAACATCGATAGAGAGCATAGGGTGGTCCATAGTTGATACAATGAAGGCGAATGTTGTTGCAAGCTTCAAGCAGACAACGTTTCCAATCATCCATGATCCGTTTGAAGTTGTTCCAAGCCAGTCAAGCCCATGGTTTGCCAAATAATTAAGTACTTAAATGGTAACTTAGGTAGGAGTTGAGGGGAAGATGCCCCTTGCTTTGTTTTCTCACCTCTTCTTCTCATCTCAACGTTGTCTACCTTATATCGATGGCCAATCAAAGGGAGTTGGAGATCTTCGAAGCACAATCTCAAACCTTGAGAGCCTATACATCCTCCCTAGAAGAGGATTCAGCTTGGGGGAGTTTGTCATTAACATCGATAGAGAGTATAGGGTGGTCCATAGTTGATACAACGAAGGCGAATCATGTTGCAAGCTTCAAGCAGACAACGTTTCCAATCATCCATGATCCGTTTCAAGTTGTTCCAAGCCACTCACGCCCATGGTTTGCCAAATAATTAAGTAGTTAAATGGTAACTTTGGTTAGAGTTGAGGGGAAGATGCCCCTTGCTTTGTTTTATCTCCTCTTCTTCTCATCTAAACGTCGTCTACCTTACATCGATGGCCAATCAAAGGGAATTGGAGCTCGTCGAAGCAAAATCTCAAACCTTGAGAGCCTATACATCCTCCCTAGAAGAGGATTGAGCTTGGGGGAGGTTGTGATTAACATCGATAGAGAGTATAGGGTGGTCCATAGTTGATACAATGAAGGCGAATCTTGTTGCAAGCTTCAAGCATACAACGTTTCCTATCATCCAAGGTCCTTCTCAAGTTGTTCCAGGCCACTCACGCCCATGGTTTGTCAAATAATCAAGTACTTAAATGGTAACTTAGGTTAGAGTTGAAGGGAAGATGCCCCTTGCTTTGTTTTTCTCCTCTTTTTCTCATCTCAACGTCCTCTACCTTATATCGATGGCCAATCAAGGCAAATAATCAAACCTTGAGAGCCTTTACATCCTCCCTACAAGAGGATTGATTTTGGAGGAGGTTGGGATTAACAACGGTAGAGAGTATAGGGTGGTCCATAGTTGAACCAATGAAGGCGAATCTTGTTGCAAGCTTCAAGCAGACAACGTTTCCAATCATCCATGATCCGTTTCAAGTTGTTCCAAGCCACTCACGCCCATGGTTTGCCAAATATTTAAGTAGTTAAATGGTAACTTAGGTTAGAGTTGAGGGGAAGATGTCCCTTGCTTTGTTTTCTCACCTCTTCTTCTCATCTCAACGTCGTCTACCTTATATCGATGGCCAATTAAAGGGAGTTGGAGATCGTCAAAGCACAATCTCAATCCTTAAGAGCCTATACATCCTCTCTAGAGGAGGATTCAGCTTGGGGGAGGTTGTCATTAACATCGATAGAGAGTATAGGGTGGTCCATAGTTGATACAATGAAGGCGAATCATGTTGCAAGCTTCAAGCAGACAACATTTCGAATCATCCGTGATCCGTTTCAAGTTGTTCCAAGCCACTCACGCCCATGGTTTGCCAAATAATTAAGTAGTTAAATGGTAACTTAGGTTAGAGTTGAGGGGAAGATGCCCCTTGCTTTGTTTTCTCTCCTCTTCTTCTCATCTCAACATCGTCTACCTTATATCGATGGCCAATCAAAGGGAGTTTGAGCTTGTCGAAGCACAATCTCAAACCTTGAGAGCCTATACATCCTCCCTAGAAGAGGATTGAGCTTGGAGGAGGTTGTGATTAACAACGGTGGAGAGTACAGGGTGGTCCATAGTTGATACAATGAAGGCGAATCTTGTTGCAAGCTTCAAGCATACAACGTTTCCAATCATCCATGATCCGTTTCAAGTTGTTCCAAGCCACTCACGCCCATGGTTTGTCAAATAATCAAGTAATTAAATGGTAACTTAGGTTAGAGTTGAGGGGAAGATGCCCCTTGCTTGATTTTCTCTCCTCTTCTTCTCATCTCAACGTCATCTACCTTATATCGATGGCCAATCAAAGGGAGTTGGACCTCGTCGAAGCACAATCTCAAACCTTGAGAGCCTATACATCCTCTCAGAAGAGGATTGAGCTTGGAGGAGGTTGGGATTAACAACGGTGGAGAGTATAGGGTGGTCCATAGTTGATACAATGAAGGCGAATCTTGTTGCAAGCTTCAAGCAGACAACGTTTCCAATCATCCGTGATCCGTTTCAAATTGTTCCAAGCCACTCACACCCATGGTTTGCCAAATATTTAAGTAGTTAAATGGTAACTTAGGTTAGAGTTTAGGGGAAGATGCCCCTTGCTTTGTTTTCTCACCTCTTCTTCTCATCTCAACGTCGTCTACCTTATATCGATGGCCAATCAAAAGGAGTTGGAGATCGTCAAAGCACAATCTCAAACCTTGAGAGCCTATACATCCTCCCTAGAGGAGGATTCAGCTTGGGGGAGGTTGTCATTAACATCTATAGAGAGTATAGGGTGGTCCATTGTTGAAACAATGAAGGCGAATCATGTTGCAAGCTTCAAGCAGAGAACATTTCCAATCATCCATGATCCGTTTCAAGTTGTTCGATGCCACTCACGCCCATGGTTTGCCAAATAATTAAGTAGTTAAATGGTAACTTAGGTTAGAGTTGAGGGAAAGATGCCCCTTGCTTTGTTTTCTCTCCTCTTCTTCTCATCTAAATGTCGTCTACCTTATATCGATGGCCAATCAAAGGGAGTTGGAGCTTGTCGAAGCACAATCTCAAACCTTGAGAGCCTATACATCCTCCCTAGAAGAGGATTGAGCTTGGGGGAGGTTGTGATTAACATCGATAGAGAGTATAGGGTGGTCCATAGTTGATACAATGAAGGCGAATCTTGTTGCAAGCTACAAGCATACAACGTTTCCTATCATCCATGGTCCTTCTCAAGTTGTTCCAACCCACTCACGCCCATGGTTTGTCAAATAATCAAGTACTTAAATTGTAACTTAGGTTAGAGTTGAGGGGAAGATGCCCCTTGGTTCATGTTCTCTCCTCTTCTTCTCATCTCAATGTCGTCTACCTTATATCGATGGCCAATCAAAGGGAGTTGGAGGTCGTCGAAGCACATCTCAAACCTTGGGAGCCTATATATCCTCCCTAGAAGAGGATTGAGCTTGGAGGAGGTTGTGATTAACAACGGTGGAGAGTACAGGGTGGTCCATAGCTGATACAATGAAGGCGAATCTTGTTGCAAGCTTCAAGCATACAACGTTTCCTATCATCCAAGATCCTTCTCAAGTTGTTCCAACCCACTCACGCCCATGGTTTGTCAAATAATCAAGTAATTAATTGGTAACATAGGTTAGAGTTGAGGGGAAGATGCCCCTTGCTCCATTTTCTCTCCTCTTCTTCTCATCTCAACGTCGTCTACCTTATATCGATGGCCAATCAAAGGGAGTTGGAGGTCGTCGAAGCACAATCTCAAACCTTGAGAGTCTATACATCCTTCCTAGAAGAGGATTGAGCTTGGAGGAGGTTGTGATTAACAACAGTGGAGATTACAGGGTGGTCCATAGTTGATACAATGAAGGCAAATTTTGTTGCAAGCTTCAAACATACGACGATTCCAATCATCCTTGATCCATTTCAAGTTGTTCCAAGCCACTCACGCCCATGGTTTGGCAAATAATTAAGTAGTTAAATGGCAAATTAGGTTAGAGTTGAGGGGAAGATGCCCCTTGCTTTGTTTTGTATCCTCTTTTCCTCATCTCAACGTCGTCTACCTTATATCGATGGCCAATCTAAGGGAGTTGGAGCTCGTCGAAGCACAATCTCAAACCTTGAGAGCCTATACATCCTCCCTAGAAGAGGATTGAGCGTTGGGGAGGTTGTGATTAACATCGATAGAGAGTATAGGGTGGTCAATAGTTGATACAATGAAGGCGAATCTTGTTGCAAGCTTCAAGCAGACAACGTTTCCTATCATCCAAGGGCCTTCTCAAGTTGTTCCAAGCCACTCACGCCCATGGATTGTCAAATAATCAGGCAATTAAATGGTAACTTAGGTTAGAGTTGAGGGGAAGATGCCCCTTGCTTCATTTTCTCTCCTCTGCTTGTCATCTCAACGTTGTCTACCTTATATCGATGGCCAATCAAAGGGAGTTGGAGCTCGTTGAAGCACAATCTCAAACTTTGAGAGCCTATACATCCTCCCTAGAAGAGGATTGAGCATGGGGGAGGTTGTGATTGACATCGATAGAGAGTATAGGGTGGTCCATAGTTGATACAATGAAGGCAAATCTTGTTGCAAGCTTCAAGCAGACAACGATTCCAATCATCCATGATCCGTTTCAAGTTGTTCCAAGCCACTCACGCCCATGGTTTGCCAAATAATTAAGTAGTTAAATGGTAACTTATGTTAGAGTTGAGGGGAAGATGCCCCTTGCTTCATTTTCTCTCCTCTCTTTCTCATCTAAACGTCTTCACCTTATATCGATGGCCAATCAAAGTGAGTTGGAGCTCGTCGAAGCACAATCTCAAACCTTGAGAACCTATACATCCTCCCTAGAAAAGGATTGAGCTTGGAGGAGGTTGGGATTAACAACGGTGGAGAGTACAGGGTGGTCCATAGTTGATACAATGAAGGCGAATCTTGTTGCAAGCTTCAAGCAGACAACGTTTCCAATCATCCAAGGTCCTTCTCAAGTTGTTCCAAGCCACTCACGCCTATGGTTTGCCAAATAATTAAGTAGTTAAATGGTAACTTAGGTTAGAGTTGAGGGGAAGATGCCCCTTGCTTTGTTTTCTTTCCTCTTTTTCTCATTTCAGCGTCGTCTACCTTATATCGATGGCCAATCAAAGGGAGTTGGAGCTCGTCGAAGCACAATCTCAAACCTTGAGAGCCTATACATCCTCTCAGAAGAGGATTGAGCTTGGAGGAGGTTGGAATTAACAACGGTAGAGAGTATAGGGTGGTCCATAGTTGATACAATGAAGGCGAATCTTGTTGCCAGCATCAAGCAGACAACGTTTCCAATCATCCATGATCCGTTTCAAATTGTTCCAAGCCACTCACGCCCATGGTTTTCCAAATATTTAAGTAGTTAAATGGTAACTTAGGTTAGAGTTGAGGGGAAGTAGCCCCTTGCTTTGTTTTCTCACCTCTTCTTCTTATCTCAACGTCGTCTACCTTATATCGATGGCCAATCAAAGGGAGTTGGAGATCGTCAAAGCACAATCTCAAACCTTGAGAGCCCATACATCCTCCCTAGAGGAGGATTCAGCTTGGGGGAGGTTGTCATTAACATCGCTAGAGAGTATAGGGTGGTCCATTGTTGAAACAATGAAGGCGAATCATGTTGCAAGCTTCAAGCAGACAATGTTTCCAATCATCCATGATGCGTTTCAAGTTGTTCCATGCCACTCACGCCCATGGTTTGCCAAATAATTAAGTAGTTCAATGGTAACTTAGGTTAGAGTTGAGGGGAAGATGCCCCTTGCTTTGTTTTCTCTCCTCATCTTCTAATCTAAACGTCGTCTACCTTATATCGATGGCCAATCAAAGGGAGTTGGAGCTCGTGGAAGCACAATCTCAAACCTTGAGAGGCTATACATCCTCCCTAGAAGAGGATTGAGCTTGGAGGAGGTTGTGATTAACAACGGTGGAGAGTACAGGGTGGTCCATAGCTGATACAATGAAGGCGAATCTTGTTTCAAGCTTCAAGCATACAACGTTTCCTATCATCCAAGATCCTTCTCAAGTTGTTCCAAGCCACTCACGCCCATGGTTTGTCAAATAATCAAGTAATTAATTGGTAACTTAGGTTAGAGTTGAGGGGAAGATGCCCCTTGCTTCATTTTCTCTCCTCTTCTTCTCATCTCAACGTCGTCTACCTTATATCGATGGCCAATCAAAGGGAGTTGGAGCTCGTCGAAGCACAATCTCAAACCTTGAGAGCCTATACATCCTCCCTAGAAGAGGATTGAGCTTGGAGGAGGTTGTGATTAACAACGGTGGAGAGTACAGGGTGGTCCATAGTTGATACAATGAAGGCGAATCTTGTTGCAAGCTTCAAGCATACAACGTTTCCTATCATCCAAGATCCGTTTCAAGTTGTTCCAAGCCACTCACGCCCATGGTTTGTCAAATAATCAAGTAATTAAATGGTAACTTAGGTTAGAGTTGAGGGGAAGATGCCCCTTGCTTCATTTTCTCTCCTCTGCTTGTCATCTCAACGTTGTCTACCTTATATCGATGGCCAATCAAAGGGAGTTGGAGCTCGTTGAAGCACAATCTCAAACTTTGAGAGCCTATACATCCTCCCTAGAAGAGGATTGAGCATGGGGGAGGTTGTGATTAACATCTATAGAGAGTATAGGGTGGTCCATAGTTGATACAATGAAGGCAAATCTTGTTGCAAGCTCCAAGCAGACAACGATTCCAATCATCCATGATCCGTTTGAAGTTGTTCCAAGCCACTCACGCCCATGGTTTGTCAAATAATTAAGTAGTTAAATGGTAACTTAGGTTAGAGTTGAGGGGAAGATGCCCCTTGCTTCATTTTCTCTCCTCTTTTTCTCATCTCAACGTCGTCTACCTTATATCGATGGCCAATCAAATTGAGTTGGAGCTCGTCGAAGCACAATCTCAAACCTTGAGAACCTATACATCCTCCCTAGAAGAGGATTGAGCTTGGAGGAGGTTGGGATTAACAACGGTGGAGAGTACAGGGTGGTCCATAGTTGATACAATGAAGGCGAATCTTGTTGCAAGCTTCAAGCAGACAACGTTTCCAATCATCCAAGGTCCTTCTCAAGTTGTTCCAAGCCACTCACGCCCATGGTTGCCAAATAATTAAGTAGTTAAATGGTAACTTAGGTTAGAGTTGAGGGGAAGATGCCCCTTGCTTTGTTTTCTCTCCTCTTTTTCTCATATCAACGTCGTCTACCTTATATCGATGGCCAATTAAAGGGAGTTGGAGCTCGTCGAAGCACAATCTCAAACCTTGAGAGCCTATACATCCTCTCAGAAGAGGATTGAGCTTGGAGGAGGTTGGGATTAACAACGGTAGAGAGTATAGGGTGGTCCATAGTTGATACAATGAAGGCGAATCTTGTTGCAAGCTTCAAGCAGAGAACGTTTCCAATCATCCATGATCGGTTTCAAATTGTTCCAAGCCACTCACGCCCATGGTTTGCCAAATATTTAAGTAGTTAAATGGTAACTTAGGTTAGTGTTGAGGGGAAGATGCCCCTTGCTTTGTTTTCTCACCTCTTCTTCTCATCTCAACGTCGTCTACCTTATATCGATGGCCAATCAAAGGGAGTTGGAGCTCGTCGAAGCACAATCTCAAACCTTGAGAGCCTATACATCCTCCCTAGAAGAGGATTGAGCTTGGAGGAGGTTGTGATTAACAACGGTGGAGAGTACAGGGTGGTCCATAGCGGATACAATGAAGGCGAATCTTGTTGCAAGCTTCAAGCATACGTTTCCTATCATCCAAGATCCTTCTCAAGTTGTTCCAAGCCACTCACGCCCATGGTTTGTCAAATAATCAAGGATTTAATTGGTAACTTAGGTTAGAGTTGAGGGGAAGATGCCCCTTGCTTCATTTTCTTTCCTCTTCTTCTCAACTCAATGTCGTCTACCTTATATCGATGGCCAATCAAAGGGAGTTGGAGCTCGTCAAAGCACAATCTCAAACCTTGAGAGCCTATACATCCTCCCTAGAAGAGGATTGAGCTTGGAGGAGGTTGTGATTAACATCGATAGAGAGTACAGGGTGGTCCATAGTTGATACAATGAAGGAGAATCTTGTTGCAAGCTTCAAGCATACAACGTTTCGAAGCCACTCACGCCCATGGTATGCCAAATAATTAAGTAGTTAAATGGTAACTTAGGTTAGAGTTGAGGGGAAGATGCCCCTTGATTTGTTTTCTCTCCTCTTTATCTCATCTCAACGTCGTCTACCTAATATCGATGGCCAATCAAAGGAAGTTGGAGGTCGTCGAAGCACAATCTAAAACCTTGAGAGTCTATACATCCTTCCTAGAAGAGGATTGAGCTTGGAGGAGGTTGTGATTAACAACGGTGGAGATTACTGGGTGGTCCATAGTTGATACAATGAAGGCGAATTTTGTTGCAAGCTTCAGACATACAACGATTCCAATCATCCATGATCCATTTCAAGTTGTTCCAAGCCACTCACGCCCATGGTTTGCCAAATAATTAAGTAGTTAAATGGTAAATTAGGTTAGAGTTGAGGGGAAGATGCCCCTTGCTTTGTTTTGTATCCTCTTTTTCTCATCTCAACGTCGTCTACCTTATATCGATGGCCAATCAAAGGGAGTTGGAGCTCGTCGAAGCACAATCTCAAACCTTGAGAGCCTATACATCCTCCTTAGAAGAGGATTGAGCGTTGGGGAGGTTGTGATTAACATCGATAGAGAGTATAGGGTGGTCCATAGTTGATACAATGAAGGCGAATCTTGTTGCAAGCTTCAAGCAGACAACGTTTCCTATCATCCAAGGGCCTTCTCAAGTTGTTCCAAGCTACTCACGCCTATGGTTTGTCAAATAATCAAGTAATTAAATGGTAACTTAGGTTAGAGTTGAGGGGAAGATGCCCCTTGCTTCATTTTCTCTCCTCTTCTTCTCATCTCAACGTCGTCTACCTTATATCGATGGCCAATCAAAGGGAGTTGGAGCTCGTTGAAGCACAATCTCAAACCTTGAGAGCCTATACATCCTCCCTAGAAGAAGATTGAGCATGGGGGAGGTTGTGATTAACATCGATAGAGAGTATAGGGTGGTCCATAGTTGATACAATGAAGGCAAATCTTGTTGCAAGCTTCAAGCAGACAACGTTTCCAATCATCCAAGGTCCTTCTCAAGTTGTTCCAAGCCACTCACGCCCATGGTTTGCCAAATAGTTAAGTAGTTAAATGGTAACTTAGGTTAGAGTTGAGGGGAAGATGCCCCTTGCTTTGTTTTCTCACCTCTTTTTCTCATTTCAACGTCGTCTACCTTATATCGATGGCCAATCAAAGGGAGTTGGAGCTCGTCGAAGCACAATCTCAAACCTTGAGAGCCTATACATCCTCCCTAGAAGAGGATTCAGCTTGGGGGAGGTTGTCATTAACATCGATAGAGAGTATAGGGTGGTCCATAGTTGATACAATGAAGGCGAATCATGTTGCAAGCTTCAAGCAAACAACGTTTCCAATCATCCATGATCCGTTTCAAGTTGTTCCAAGCCACTCACGCCCATGGTTTGCCAAATATTCAAGTAGTTAAATGGTAACTTAGGTTAGAGTTGAGGGGAAGATGCCCCTTGCTTTGTTTTCTCTCCTCTTTTTCTCATTTCAACGTCGTCTACCTTATATCGATGGCCAATCAAAGGGAGTTGGAGCTCGTCGAAGCACAATCTCAAACCTTGAGAGCCTATACATCCTCTCAGAAGAGGATTGAGCTTGGAGGAGGTTGGGATTAACAACGGTAGAGAGTATAGGGTGGTCCATAGTTGATACAATGAAGGCGATTCTTGTTGCAAGTTTCAAGCAGAGAACGTTTCCAATCATCCATGATCCGTTTCAAATTGTTCCAAGCCACTCACGCCCATGGTTTGCCAAATATTTAAGTAGTTAAATGGTAACTTAGGTTAGTGTTGAGGGGAAGATGCCCCTTGCTTTGTTTTCTC
>QANZ01026488.1:13384-91434 GCA_003254925.1 Chamaecrista fasciculata | reverse complement strand
AGCTCAGAATTCTGAAACCCGCAGTCCAACCCAAACCACTACGAGTTGGGAATTTTCAAACCAAACCAACTCGCCAGTCCAAACCAAACCAACCCAAACTTGTGGGTTGAGTTGGTTTTAGCGAGTTGGCAGGTTGACCCGAACCGCTGAACACCCCTCTACGTCTAGCAATGCAATAACATCAAACTTATCTCTCATATTCACTTTGTTTATTATATAAATAAGTTTTCATGGCAACCATGTTACTTATTAGTCCTCCCTTAATTAATAGTTACACATAAGACAACTTTTTTCTTTCCAAAGACTCTTAGAAATCTCCTTATAAAATATTTGAATATAGTAACTATAAAGATGTTAATCTTTTATATATGTCGAATTCAATTTTTATAAATAAATTGTAAAATGCTTAAAAATAAAAAATAAAATACTCACATATGTGAAAGGTAAAGTAGCGGACTATTGGATTTGGATCCATGCATCTAGACCAAGCTTCCCTTCTTCCAGCTGTGTATATCCGTGTGTGTGTGTGGGAATTATCAAAATTCAAAGCCTTTCTCATTTCCAAACAAAATATGTATGATGTTCCTGTTCAATCCTCAAGAGAAAACTACAAAGTATAGTATTTATGTTGGACCAAAAAAAGGTTATAGGAAAGGGTTGAAATTCTGTCATGTGGAAGGATGGGAAAAATAAAAGCGAGGCTGAATTTGTAGTTTTATATATTCAAGGAGCATATAGAGAAGGTTCCTCGTATAGATGCTTTCATGTGAAGCAAGGACGAATATATATATATTTTAATTGAGTTTGTTTGAAAAGATAGAGAAGGCCAGGTATCATATGCATGCAAAATGTAGGTGGAATATATAAATATATATATATATATATATACACACAACAAGAATGGGAATGGGTTATGTGGGATGAATTTTCTTTCAGATTTTAGTTTGTGAAGTGTAATGTGTAAGACATCATCAAATTGTATATAAATTAGTATGCAGAAATTTTGGCCAAAAAATAAAAAATAGTATGCAGAGATCCTTAATATCTGTATGATATATAACTGGTCACACACAAAATAAAGGACTGTTATATGTGGAGCTTCATGCATGTACGGAAATAATAATGAAATCCCAGTGGTTGAATTTCCAATAACAATAAAACTTGAGAGTGAGACATTATTGGATTTGGATAACTTTAATTTCTTTGGTTGTAATTGAGGGTTGATGAATGATCATGTCTGGAATATCATGGTCACTGCCCAACTCTGCCTCATGTTTTATGCATCTGTTATATACATTCACTACTATACTCTATTACAGTATATTCATATTTTCATAAATAAAAATTTTAACTAATTAAAAACTAAATAACATAGTTTTATCAAAAAATGAAAATACATAATGCCAATTAATATTAATATTGACTAAAACTTTTCATACTGATACATCAGTGATCAGATTTGCACTTATATATGTACATCTCTGTGGTCCCCTCCAATCCAATCCAACCATTTCCCACATTACAGTACATATATATATATATATATAAACACAACAAAATACACAATCCAATCAGATTTAGAGCATATATGTATGTAGGTGACAAATACAAAATTAATCTATATTTATATAATGTGCACATCCCTGTCTTCTCTTACTTGTTCATATACAGACACATTGATTCTCCAACTTTATTATTCTTGGGAGGAGAGGGGTCTGGGCTTGCCTCCTCTCTCTCTCTCTCTCACACACACAGCCTGTCTTGCTTGAATTATTATTAAACCCCATGATTCCACTTTTCTTTTTTTATTTCATGCTTTCTTGTAATTCACATGTAAACAATGGAATTAATATTGGCGTTGAGGTGCCAAGAGATTTTCTGCTGTCTATGAGCTTTGTAGCTACATATAATCTCCATCTTCATTCATCTACCACAATTCACAACACTTCTTGGAATAATCCGTCCTTGTCTCACTCAGTATTGATTCCACCACAACCCATGACACTATATATCCACCTCTTCTTTTTATATTACTTTTCCTATTTCCTTACTATCACTCTGACTTATGGGTAAAAGTAAAACCACTCTCTTCAATCTCCTCCTCCAACATCTTCAATGACCTTCTTCATAGAAAGCTGCAATTTTCAGGTATATATATTGTTCTTTAATGCAGTTCTGAGTTGAGTTGAGTTTATCATCATCTGGGGAAAGTTAGAAGATCGTGTTTATTCATTTGTCTATTTATTATTCTGTGGCTGAACTTGTTCAGGTGAAATCATAAAGGCTTCAACTTTATAACTTTTCTGAGAGACCCACATATCCAAGTTGGTTTCTCTCTCTCAATAATGCCCATCTCTTATCTTCACTTGATATTTTCATGTTTCTTCTGTGTGTCCCAGGCCTAGCAATGTTTTGATTACTCTACTTTTGCACATTTCAATGCAAATTCTATTTGTCCACTCCTTAGCTCTCTTCCTTCACTTTTGGATGTGGTCAAATGAAAACCCCTGTTTTCACAAACTCAAATTCACAACACAAGTTAGCATCATTCCTATATAGCCTGCATCTATGCACCAAAAAGGGCAACAACCAAATCTACCACCATAATCTCATCCCCTTGCAAATCTAATTATGACCCTTCTTCTTCTTCAGGGGATCACTTTCCACTTTCCAGCCATAACAATTTTGAACCGCCCATTTGTGATTTTGTTCAATACTTGTCAAAGACATAGCTTTTATTATTATTATTTTTTTATTTTTTAGTATCTTTTAGGGTAAACTAACAATTGGGTCCTTGAATAATCACCGAGCTAACAACTCGATTCCTTAAAGATTGGAATACGATCTTAGAGTAAACAATATATTTAGTTCATGAGGACTAATTAGTACATTATTTTGATTTTTTTAGAAACTACGTATTCCCATTTTTTAAGAATCGAATTGTACGTTCATGATCTTTCAATTGATCAAACTATTAATTTACTCCACTTTTTATGTTGATGCTTAACTGTTTGTGGTATAGTTACCTGATAGTTTGGGCCCCAACACTCGGTATCATTCAATTGGGGTTCAAGTTTTCATTAATTCGTGACGTTTAGGCATCATAAAACTGGGGTCAACTAAACTTTGTCCTCATTCACCTTTCACATTGTAAATTTCGAGATCATAACCAATCGATTAACATGAAAAACAGAGAAAGCAAAAAAATGTTGGGTTTCTTATGATCATCTACTTTACTTTTTCAAGCGTTTGTTTGTAGCATACATTTTTATTTTTTCATTGAGGGATTGGTGAACGCTTAAAAGTGCATGAGTTAAAGTGTGATGATGTTGGGAAAGAAGTTGACAAGTCTGAATTTACTTATTCAGGCATGGGGACCAGAGTTGAATATTCCATAAATCTTCTATCAGCAACCTCAGTAGAAAGCAACAAAAACAAGTTAAGTGTGAAGGGTGTGGATGTCTGGGAGAATCATCATCAGAACAAATATCTAATTAGCAGTGAGAATCCTCACAGATTTGGAATTGGAACCAATTACTATCTGCAATTTCCCATGGAAAGGAGGATGCTTGACAGAAACATTATGGAATCCATCAAAAGAACAATGCAGATGCATGAGGAGATCTTCAAACACCAGGTATCATCATTTATAAACATATTTTCATATATACTCATTAGACTAAATCATAATGATTTCACCAAAATAACATCATAATGTAACGAATCCCACACCGAGAGGTTACTGAATATAAGGTACCTCATAACACTCTGAACTCTTGAATTTCAACAATTAAGTTTTCGGGTGTGATTAGTCTGAGGACTTATAATTGTTATACAGAATCAGTGTACCTGAAGTCCTTTTCATCCCTACAATTCATTTTCCATATGAGACTTATGAAAAAGTTGTTGTCTAGAAACAGAAAGGAAATGGGAATATTCTTTTGCAAGAAATTGAGAATTTTTCTGTAGTTAGTAATTGTGGGTATACAATTGGGTTTGCTAGGAGTTGTAGTCTCATACAATGTCAAGCTTTCTAGCTGATAAGAGATCTTCTGAGTTTTGATCGTTGGCCACTTCAACTCAAAAGCTCCATGAACAGTTTGAGTATGATAATCTAACAAATGAGAATATGCAAAATGGCAGGTTGGGGAACTACACAGAGTGTACAGTGTGCAAAAGATGCTGATGGATGAGCTGAAAAAGGAACATATACAGAAGAAACTGTGTACCCCCATGAATAATAAAGGGAAAGGTATAATAAGCCAACCTGACCATAAAACAACACAAACTACACATGGAACTGCAGCAGATTCACAAGCTCCAAGCTTGAGAGTCGACGACATGTGCTCGAAGGAAAGGAGTAGTGGAAGCTGCTCAGGAGACAACAAGGTGATGACTAAAATGCCAACAAGTTTTAATCTTGAAATACCTGATGAAGGAGAAGCAAGGCCATGTGGGCCTAGCAGCTCTCATACAGCATTTGCATTTCAGAGAGGGATTGATGAAGAAATGGAAGAAGTGGATTTGACACTAAGTATAGGAGGAGGAGGAGGAAGCAATAGGGTTAAGAAGAAGAACAAGACAAAGACTGATCATAATGTGGGAGAGTTAGGATTATTGTCAGAGTACTCAAAGCTGAATTTGTTATGTGATTCTTTTAAATCAGATATTAGAGCAGGAGAATGCAGTGATCCAAACACCCCAAATATGAGCAGCTCTAGTGTCACATTTGAACAAGAAAGAAAGGAGCCAACACAATTTTGGCTTTCTCAAGGTTTAAAGCTTAAGTAGGAGCTACCTGCTTAAATGGTTTGTTTTGTTTATATATATGTGTCCTTTCAACACTTCATGGACCACTGAGTTTATTTATATATGGTTCATGCCTGATTTCAGATTCTAGAATCTAGATTAGCTTGCTCACTTCATTTGAATAATAAATGGATGGATATTAATAGTATATATATGAAGATATTGCACTATACAGAGCGGTCCAATTTTACTAACATTTTCTTTTTCACCTTGATCATATTATGTGAAACTGTATATTTATGGATGCTTCTATAGATGTTGATTGTTGACTTGTTGGCAATTTAACTTACTGTCTCTCTTTAAGAAATGGTAAGGAGTCCGAAATTATAACAACCAGCACTCTCTCTGGTCTACATTTTTTTTTGTCTGAAGAACTCTGGTCTACATGACTCATGACTGCATGCATCAACAAAACCTTTTTTTTTTGTTCATAAAACCCAATATAATTGACAGTCCATTTTAAATTTTGAAAAGAAAAATTTGGACTTAGGGTGCGTTTGGTTTTCCCTTTATCTCCCTTTATCTCTCCTTTATCTCCCAATACTCCTTTAATACCAGAGCTACAGTAAAAAATCTTGTTTGTTTCACAGTTATCTTCCCCTCCTTTATTTTTCTCCTTTATCTCTCCTTTAACTTCTCAAATTACTAACATATCCCTACTCAACTACCTATAATTACCTACTTTTTACTATAAAATAATAAAATACTCAAAGGGTATATTTGTAAATTGCATATTAAAATATTTTTATTTATTACCCTTACAACTTTCTCTCTCCATTCATCTTTTCTTACTATTTTCTTTTTTTTTCTTACTCACACCTCTCTCTCTTATATTATATTATATTATATTATATATATAATTTATATTAATTTACTTAAAAAATAATTTTAGTCTTTGAAATTATACCAACTCAATAAGTCAATACTTGAGTCATCAAAATATATAATTTTTGATATGTTGGTATCCCTTCCTCTATTTTTTCAATTATTTTAATAATATTTTTTAGAGTCAAAATTTAAAATAAAATAATTAAGTCCATGTTATTTACATTTTAATTCATGAAATAAAATATATAATCAAGACCCAAAAAATATAAATTTTGGTCCCTCTTGCAGTATATATATGAATAATATTTTTTGTGATGTAAAAATTTATGAACATATTTAAAAAACAGTAATGGGAAAAAATATATAATTCATTCCCCAAAACTTTACAATTTGGTTCTTCTTCCAGTATATATATAAGTAATATTTTTTGTAGTGTAAAAATATAAAAACAAAATTCAAACCACAGGGTCAATTGGTAATTTTTGAGGGACCTATTTGTATATGTATCCAAAACTTTAAAGTTCTCATTTTAGTCCCTAAATAATATGTATCCAGGGACCTATTTGTACTTTTTTGAAAAAATTTTGGGTCAATTGGTAATTTTTGTAAATTTGTTATGGTTAAAATTACAAAATAGCTCCAAAGGGTACCAAAGTGTCAGATTTCAAACCACAGGGTACCAAATTGAAATAGGGTCAAACCACAGGGTACCACCGTGTAATTTACCTAAAAAAGATACATATTGGTCCATCATTCAGTATATGGCTAATATTTTTGGTTCTGCAACTACTGAAGAAGAAAATTTTGAAAAATACATAATTCATACCCTAGAAAATATACATTTTGGTCCCTCCTATATTATATACATTGGTAATATTTTTTGTAGTATCAAAATTTTAAAATAAAATTAAAAGATGGTAAACAGGAAAAATATATAGTCTAGTCCCCAAAATTTTACAATTCACTACTCAAAAATTACATTTTGGTCCCACATTCACACCTTCATCCTCCTTTATTTTACCACTCAAAAAATCTCCTTTATTAACTTCCTCCTTTAGCACAAATTTCGAGGCAATCATTACTCATACTACTTTTTTAACACCAAAACCCAAAAAAAAAACCACTCTTTTATCCTCCTTTATTTTTACCATTTTTACCCCTATACAAATTTAAAATACCAATACAATTATTTCAACCCACCACAATCATTACATACCCTTTAAAATAATTTCACATCATAATTCCTCCTTTATCTCTCATTTTCCCAAACAACATTTATTAAAAACCTCCTTTATAACATAAATTCTTTATCTCTCCTTTATTACCTCCCCCATTCCTTTATCCTCCTTTAACTTAACCTCCCCATCCAAACGCACCCTTAGTCCAGTACGTCCAAGTAAAAATTAGTTGCTTCTATTTTAATAATTAACATACAAAAATATATTATTATTATCAAAATGAACTCAACACAAAACAAATCATTGCATTTGTGTAATCTAGTTTATTATTTTCATATAGGCATATAATTTATTTTAAATCGTAATAAAGAAAAAAAATTAAATTTTAAATAAAAATGACTGATTTCAAAGTGTGATTGATATGGTTATATACATGTACGCTAAAAAAAAAAATTATGTGGATAGGTAAATCCTTCATTCAAATTTGGTGATAAATTCCTCTGTTTTAAAACATAAGGAAAATGTTGTAATGGTTTGGTTTGTAGTCTGTAAATCCTTCATAGTGGCTTTGTGTCAGAAAGGAGGTGAAGCCACAAAAGATGAGTGAGGGAAGCAAATAGTTATGTCTTATGTGTGTCTCTGACAGATAACATTTGTACATATAATTTGTCGCCAAAACACTATATTCTATATTAAGGCTGTGAAACTAGAGAATTCAAGCATATATACTACAAGATGGTGGATGAACTTAACTTTTAAATATGACTTTATAAGAATTTACCTATGTTAACAAACACTTAACTAAATTATATATTTATATATAAATTTTAAATAACATAATTTTAAATGGAAAGAAAACTTTTAATTTATTTAAATAATAATATATTCTATACTTGATCAATAACTACATATATTAAATAATATATAAAATTGAATACTAGATTTTGTTTAATATCGTAAAAATTAAATAACAAAAGTTTCAAACCATAAAATCTAATGAATGAAAAAAATAATACTTTAATTTGAGGACTTGAAGAATAAAATAAAAAATTATGAGAGAAGAACATGAGACCTTGAAAGTTGAGACAATATTAGAGTTATTCTGATGAACTCGTTAATTTGTTGGAAAATTTCACATGAGTCTACTTAAATGTACGAATTTATCTGAAATTACAAAATGAATTAATACAAATTAACTATATATGTGTAAATATAAAACCTTAATCTATATTGTCGCCATTCACTACAAAACTTGTAGCGACAGTACATTTATTGATAAAATGATTAGAGTTTACCTGTGAAGTATGAACCTTTTATTTTGATAGCGTGTCGCTGTGTTAGACACGTGTCCGTATTTGATACTCATATGACACCTATATGACACGTATTCATAAATTTCATAATATAAAATCAAATTTTTGTGACTTTATCATGATAAACAATAAAAAATAATATCACATATGACATATATTATAAATATATATTGTAACTTTTAACATTTTCATCAAATTTATAGATTTTTAATTATATATATATATATAAAAATATGCCGTATCATATAATTTTAAGAATTTATTGTGTCAATATATCCGCATGTGTCAGTGTTCATGCTTTAATTTACCAAAAAGAAAAAAAAAATTGAAGTCAATGCCATATATTAATGCTCCTCTCCTTACATGGTTACCCACACGTTTCAATTTGAAGAATTTTATACAATATATATATATATATATATATCTCATTCTCAACTATTTCAGAACATGCTTCCCATATCCTACAACATATAGCTAGCTAAGGCCTAAGAACTAGCAGTTTACAATTTTCTATTATTTGTTTGTAGGGTGTTCAGCTATTTAGGTCAATTTAGTCAATTTGTCAAACCCAACCCAATTTATGAGTTTAGATTAGTTTGGTTTGAGTTAGCAGATAAGTTTAGTTAAAAAAAAAAAGTATCTGCAATAATTTGGGCTGAGTTGTGAGTTTAAGAACTCTGACCTGGCTCTATTTTTTTTTTTACTAAAATACTACATATTGTATATATTAAAGTTTCACTCAAAATATATAGTTCAATGTAATTTAATATAATTTAACTTATAATATCAAATATTACTTAATCAAAAATAACTAACATCTAGCTTGTACGTAGTGCTACACACTAATTTTAACTACTTCAAATATTATGTAAATGACTTTCATAAAGTTTAATCATAGTATTGACTTATTTCTTTACATAACAATAATATGGATTTTTTTCATTAAATTTCAAATTCAATAACGTATAAAACAATTATTGAGTGAAGTTAATTTACTTTTAACAAAAAAAAATGTTTATAAATTAGAACGGGTTAATCTGCGAGTTCACCCAGCTCAACACATTGCTTTTCAATTTGGGTTGAAATAATTTTTCTACAAAACCCAATCTAGACCAAACTGTCATAGAAAGAATTCTAATCCAACTCAACCCGTCCTCAATCTAATTTAACCCACTCCACCAATCCCTAATCCTTTGGCCAAATTTTTGAAATATTCGAGTTCAAATTAAAGATGTAGAACTTGATAAAAAATCATGATTTATTTAATTAACTTATTAAACAGGTGTGAAATGGGGTACCAGATATATAATAATTAATTAGCTGACCAAATGTACCACTCAATTTTGGGTATCAGTAAATGCCATTATTCATTAACTACTCTCCATACAAGTTAATGAGAAAAGGTAAATAAAACATACATATATTATTTCCGAACCAACATCAGAACTCAGAAGCATGGTAATAAACAAAAGCCTTATTTATGACATACAAGAAAATAAAAAATAAGTGACTGGAGAACTAATTAGTAGTAACAAATTAAAGAAATGAATGAATCTGCTAGTTGACTTTGGTGCAATCAATCCTAATTTGGCCTTGATTGCCAGTCTTAACACCAACCCTTCCGAGCTTAGTGATAGCAGAAATGAAAGCAGAATTGAAAGCATTTGGATTGGTAGCAAACAAGTTAACAGTGGGCTTGGACCTTGAGTCAGTGTAGAGAATCTGATCGGAAGAGAAGAGACCTTGGCCTTGCTGAAGATTCTTGAAGTATTGATTATCAAAGGTCTTAGGAGTGATAGGGTCCATGTTTATGGCAATCCTAGGGTCAACCTTCAATGGACACATCTGCCTTAGCTGTAACGCGTATTGTAAGTTCAGGGTTGGGTCTATTCTGTTGTTTGGGCTGAAGTTGTATATTCTCTTCGAAAACTTTCCACAGTGAGAGAACCCTATTGTGTGTGCACCTATATATATATATATATACATATACATATACATATTTATATATATATATTAGTCTAACCTTAACATTAATTAATGTCACCCTATATTTACATTGGTATAATCAGGAATATTTAAAGCAAAACTATAACATGGTATCTAAAACATTTCAGTCCAAAAAAGCTAAAATATATTTTTGGTCTCATATCTTTTGTTTAAGTTTCAATTTGGTCATGTATCTCTTTTTATTGTACTTTTGGTCTCATATTTTTTGATCAAGTGCAAGATTAGTTTCATATGATCTTATATCTTTACAAAATGTTTCAATGTTAATTAGTCCCACAATATAGAACCTTTCGCAAATATATGAGACCAATATAATTCTGCAACTTAATCTAAAGATAAAACAACAATTCAACATTCTGACCGAAAGATATATATAGAACCAAAAGTATAACACATGACGAAATTGAAACTTGAGCAAAGACCAAAAGTACACTTCGACTTTAAAAAATAAGGTTAAATGGTCATTTTGGTCCTAAATGTATACTCTAATGTTCATTTTGGTCCATTATGTTTCAAAATATTTAAACTGATCCTAAATATTTGCAAAATGTTTCATTTTGGTCCCAACTATTGAATATGGCTTGTTTCGAGTTCAAACATGACGAGTTTAAAACTACATACGTATTATTCTCTATCCAGTTAAGGCCATAAGCAAACAAGGTCAAATCGGTCCTAAAAGTAGACCCCTCGTTTCATGGTCAAACAAACAAAGTTGATCATATCTTTCTCGTTTCAAATTTATTCGAATTCGACGAATTCAGAGTTACGAGTTCCTCTTAATAAGTTCTTTGAACTTGAAATGAGAGACAAAAGAAATATGACCAAATTCAATAGTTTGGGACCAGAATGAAACAATTTTTGAATATTTAGAACCAAAATGACCTTTAACCAAAAAATAATAATAGATTGTTAAGTGGTGTATCTTTCAAGTGTGTATATGCATATATACCTGATAAGGCAATGATATCTGTTTGGGTGAGGCCATTGGCAGCAAAGAGTGAGGTGAGCTGGTCGAGATTGAAGTCAGGATGAGGAAGACGGCGTTGAACGCTGGCAATGGTGGAGATAGTGCCGTCACGGCGGCCTAGTTCGACATCGTAGAAAGGGCCACCAGTGAGGCTGACGACATCCCTAGTGGCGAGAGCAAGAATGTCAGCACATGACACTTTGTTACGGCACTGAGGATCACTGTCCACTGCTGCCTTGGCTTTTATCACTGTGTCAAAACCATCCCCAGCCAGAGATATGTCATCTGGATGATCCTTTTCTGAGTTACTAGTTGCAAGTATAACCGAAGCATCACATCCCTGCATACATACATATTAAGTGCTGTCTGAATATATAATTAAAAATAGCTCAAAGTCTACTTTTGGTCCTATATCTTTTTTTCAGGTTTCAAATTAGTCCTCTATTGTTTCCTGTTGCGCTTTTGGTCCCATATCTTTTTCTCAAGTTTCAATTTGGTCTTGTATATATTTTGTTATACTTTTGATTAGATTACAGAATTGGTCTCATATCTTTACAAAATGTTTAACATTATGGGATTAATTAATGATGGAACTTTTTGCAAAGTATGGGACCAAATCTGTAACAAAAAAGATGAGACCAATTTTGCACCTGTTCCCAAGATATGAGACCAAAAATGTATTTTGGCCTAAAAATTATATTTTTTTTATCTCTAATTTTTTTATAAATATCAATTATTTAATCACACGGATAATTTTCTAGGGACTAAATAGTTTATCATTTCTTGAAAAATATTGTATTTATAATATATATCTATATATATATATATATATATATATATAGAGAGAGAGAGAGAGAGAGAGAGAGAGAGAGAGAGAGAGAGAGAGAGAGAGAGAGATGGAGTAAATTGTAATATGGAAACAAAGTGAGGGAGTAAAAAATAAGTACCCTGACAAAGCAGTCATGGAAGAAGAGACGGAGGGTAGCAGGGGCAGTGACAAAGGTCTGGTTGAACTTTAGAGTGACGGCAGAGCGAACCAAAGTCTCAAGATTTGGGCAGCTTTGCTTGTAGAATCCCTTACTAAGCTCTCCTGCTGCTGATGATGAACCTATCATATTTGATAATAATACCACAACAACACTTACTACCACTATCATTAATCTCTTATTATTACTATTAGGCCCCTCCATCTATATACTTAATTTCTCTTCACTACTCTTGATATATACTCCTCTGATTTGATGATATGATCAACCAAACTGTTATGTCACATATATTTATAGCACAAGTTCGTTGAAATAAATTAATTATTTGAACCAGCCTATATGTTCATTAAGATATGTGTGTGTCATTAACTGATTAATTAATTAATCATAGTGTGAGGAGAATGAAATGACAATGATTAGAATAACAACATATATGGTTTGTCTCTTCTAGCTAGCTAGCTGTGCATGGACAGTCTGGCCCTTTCCAGGATAATTTATATATATACATTTCTACTAGCTAGCTATGTAGGGGTTGATAGAAGCGACATTAACGCTCTAATTACAAAAATGATGATACAGATTCTAGAAAGTATTTAATTATATGTTTGGCTGAGTTGCGTGAAGCATTCCTCCAAATTAGTGATGAGAATGTGATAATGCGTGATTAGGCCGCCACAGACATTCTAATCAGTAATTCGTGTCCTATTTATAAATTATAATGAAGGGGACCGCCACATATATACTTGTAGGACATATACCTATATCACGGGTTAAAGTGTAAATCAAAATGAGACAATTCCAATCTATATATAAAATGTTATCAAATACTATCACGGGTTAAAGTGTAAAATCAAAATGAGACAATTCCGAATTATATATAAAATGTTATCGAATACTTTTTATAACTAAACGAATCATTCAATCATTGATTAGTCTTAGTGGAAAAATTCTCGCCTTATTAATTATATTTGCCATATGCTATTTTCAAATATGTAAAAGGAATAGCCAACTCACAACACAAACAAAATATTTATTGTCAACTCAAGCATGTGCATGATCCCTTTTTTTCTTTGTATTGATCAATCCTCATGCGTCATCAGGACTTATCAATCTATAAAAAAAAAAAAAAANTAAAAAAAAAAAAAAAAAGAGAGGAACTTATCAATCTCCCCTGTATTTTGTTTTAAGTTTTAACGCATTTTGGTCATTCTCATTATGTCAAATAATCCATTTTGGTCCTCAAATTATAGAATCAGTTTCATTTTGATGCTAAAACTACTATTTTTTAATTTGTTCCGTTCTGATTATTAAACTTTCATATTTGGCTCATTAATTGTACCCTAAGACTTAACGTCGTGTAAATCATCAACGAATTGAAAAATGTTGATATCAATATTTTTGGAGGTTGATAATAGGCCCAATAACTAACCCAAAAGTATGAAGCCCTAACGAAAATCAAAGAAGACCTCCTTCCCAAAATAGCTCCTTTGGTCATTAAAGGCTACCAAGGCGCTGAAATGGCTCCTTTGGCCATCAAAGGCCACCAAGACGACGAAGTTCAAATCAAAACGTAGTAAAGATAAAGGAGCAATAAATCAGGAAGCCGTTACCACATCATAAAAGCACCAAAGTAAAGAGCCTTGATGGACAAGCAGAAATCAATGAATTAAAGAATACCTCCCTCCCAGAATGGCTCCTTTGGCCATCAAAGGCCATCAAGAAGCCGACGTCCAAATCAGAACGTACGAAAGACAAAGGAGCAAGAGATTAGGAAGCCGTTACCACACCATAAAAGCACTAGAGTAAAGAGCCTTGATGGGAAAACGAAAGTCTCTCCCGGGAAAGACACCCCCGCTCCCTAAAAGACTCCCTACCTCTGTCTTAGTATAAAGCAAACTTTCATTCACACAAGAAAGGTACGCAATCATTCTCACTTACTCACTATCAACTCGCTCATACCAATATCTCTGACTTAAGCTTCGGAGGTGAATTACAGGGCAGCCCCCTGTTCTCATTGTCTTGCAGGTAACCATTCCTTAGGAGTTACCTCATCTGAACCAGGTAATGACCCCCGGCCAGAACCTGATTCATCAGAGGTATAGTTGACAAAAAATATGAAAATTTAGGGGTACAACTGATATGAATGTAAAAGTTGTGGAGTACAATTAACACCAAAATAAAGTAGGAAAAAAATGCTAGCATCTTCTGTTAACGGTTTTGACGATGTTATTAGCCCTTGGAGTACAACTGAGTCAAATGTGAAAATTTGAGGGTCTAATTAACCCCAAAAAAATTTGAGGATACAACTGACATTTAACTCACAATTTAAGGATACCTGAGGTAATTTTGCCCAAATTCAAATTTTATATATATATAGCGTAAAGCATAAGGTGTTCTTCGTATTGAATTCAAAAATAATTAATGAGAGAAGATAATGAATGGTTTAGGCTGAAATGTTGTTGGCCAAAAATGTAAAAAACCCCCCAACTTTTTTTACCAAACTGCCAACTCAATGGCTATGTCAGGACCCAATTAACTATCTGCTACTCCTTCTCCAGATATACTTGTAGAGTTAATTACTTGATGAGAGTTTGAATTGATATATTATATCATGGTATCTCTCTCTCACTACAGAAATTGTGTATATAATTTAATACACAAAATATCTTATAATACAATTTAGATCAAACAGTGTAATGAATGTCTATTTGATATTGAATCATATTACTTTCTCATTTCCAGAGGTTGCGTTTGGAATAAAGTTACTCACACATTAAAAAAAATCGTGCATTCATCTCTTAATTTTAGTGCATTAGAAGTGGCTTGAGATAAGAGTGTGATTATATAATAGTCTAATTTAAACAGATATATTTTGTAACCCCATTATCGTTCCCATACAGTTTAGTAATTGTGGATGAAAGCCGAAGCCCGAAGGTATTTGTGGCGGCGAAACAAGTTTGGTTACCATATATAATTGGTTTTTTTCCAACTTTAATTTGAAGACAGTACAAATTCTTGATAAACAAGCAAGAGGAGAGGTCACTGGTCACGAGTCAGAAGAACATACTATATTCATTAATTGTTCTTAATTTTGATCTTCCTCTTCCCTAATTTCTTCTACTACGCTACTATCATTTGATAATTGCCAGTACATGTTTCGTGTGAGAATTGGTCATCAATGTCAGTGAAACATGCCGATCGGATTCCCTTTTAAAATTACAAAAAAAAAAAAAGGAAATATAGTTTAGTTACTGTTAGCAATAATGATGAGATCAATTACATTCTTCTTGGCATCTATGTCTCGATGTCAGGTTTTCTAATTATGCCCGCGAACTTATCAAATAGTACTTCTTTAATACTTAATTTCAAACCTTGATTTCCGTATTAATAATAGTTTAGTTTTATCATTTTTAGATTTCCTTTTGAGTGGAAGATGTAGTAGGTCTTATATATAGAGAATACCAACTAGCTAGATAGTAGATAAATGATAAAAAAAAAGTACATACAATTAGTTGAGAAGTACACCCAATTATAGTATATATTTTTAATAAATTAAAATACATTCTTTTTTTAATCAGTGTCTGATAGACAATAACTGGATAAAAATAATAAATTATCATAAAAAAAAATAACAAAAATAACAATTGACTAATATTACAAGTTTCTTTGATTTTTTAAAAACTTTAAAAATCTTGTATTACTCTGTAATGGTATTATTAATTATTATTTTTCCTCAAGAGAATAACAATATATGTACACCTCGGCGTCAGCAATGACATTGACAACATTTTCATTTATTTTTTAAATAATTTATTGCTCTTTAATCATTCACTTTGAAAAAAAGAAGAAGCTTAAAACAATTCTTAAGTGAGTTTACTAACAGATAATTAACAGATGACGATGGAATTAGTTAGGGAATCTATTTGACAACACCCAAATCATATTCTATAATCTAGATATATATAATTAAGCATCAACCCACATGAACATGATGTTATATATACAAATTTCCACCGTCTCTCACCCAAGTCATCAGCTTAATTGACTTTTTTTTTTTTAGAACCAAACAAATAAATGATAAAGTACAATAATGCTACCAGCCTGCCAAAGTGAATAGGATGCTGTTGACTGCGTCGCCCACAAGTTTTTCAATATGTACATATATATAATATATGATCATGGGGTATGATAAATTAATAATATTTTTTAAAAAAATTAATTCGTGAGCTTCATTATCGGTAGTATTGTACTTTTATAAAGTTTTTGTAAACATTTTTTATGATTAAAATATGAATTACAGCTACAAAAGTTTTCTCAGTATGACTTGATGACTTCAATGAAATATCGGAGCAAGAGCAACTAAATTGAATAATTGATTGACATTGGCGGTGTGAGCCAATTCTTGATGACATTGTGGACAGGGACGCCTCCTCTTTCAAGGATGGTGTTAGTTGATGTTTGTTTTGTTTGTTTGAATGAAGTTTTTCAGAAAAAAAAAAAAAAATTGAATAATTGATTGCATAGTTTAAAGAATCGGACTGGATCGGCCGGATCAAATCGGAAACCACCGAACCGGCCAGTGAATCGGACTGGATCGGCCGGATCAAATCGGAAACCACCGAACCGGCCAGTGAGCCGGTCTGGTTCACCTCTTTAGACCGTTTTGCAAGCAACCTGCTTTCGAACCGGTTTGAATCGCCGGTTTTTTGTTGACTCGGGTGACCCAGAAGTGAACCGCCTTCACTGAACCGGACATGTACTGGAATTTTGACAAAATTGTTGCAGTCAGGATTCGAACACAATACCCAATGCTTAAATGGGAAGGAAAATACCATTGCACCGGTACATGTGTTTGTTAACATAATGCATTCTAAATAATTTATTGTAATTCTTTTTGGAAGTGGGAACCATTAAATTAAATTAGCTATTATATGTTTTTTAATTTGTAGCTTGTTTAATACAATTATTTTTTAGTTTCAAGACTTGTTTGATGTGTTTATGTTTTAAATTTAAGTTTTATGTAGTGTGACTTAAATATTTACCACTTATTATATGTGATGGACCTATGGTTATGTTTAAATTTTACTTTATATTTAAATTATTGTAAGATATTAATGTGTATTTGATGAATATGTATATTTAAAAATGTATTTTTTAAGTAAACCGGTTGAACCAGTGACCTAGCGGTTGAATCATTAAATCAATGACCCGAGCTCTTTGCCGGGTCAATTGCCGATCTGATTTTTTGCACTATGATTGATTGTTACTTATGAGCCGTTTTTAGAAATTAATATCCAGCTCTTTAATATACGAGTCCAATTTTCTTACTGCTTAATATGCAAATGTCATATCATTTACGTAAAAAAATATAGTGGTTATTTTTTCTTTTTTGTGAGTACATGTAAATTGGTTTATGAAATATACACAAGTTAATTGTATAATTTCTGAAAGTCAAATTTATACTTTTCAATCTTTAAAAATTATGGAACCAACAGATTTTAATTATTTTGTTCCTATAGGTTAGTCTCTCTAAAATATGCTTAATGGATTAAATTGTTTTGCTTTCACAATTTTAACTAAAGCGTATATATAAATTATATTTTTAAAAATTGAGTTGTAAATTTATATATAATATTTTTGGTTGCTCGCCAAAAAAAATTTTCAAAGCTTTGTCCTAACTAATCCGGACTCAACTCACATTGCTCACTTGAGTATGATGGGAAAGTCTTCTAACAAGAGTAATTATATTTACAATGTCTTAAACCTAGGACCTTGCTTAAGTGATACTAAACCGCTTATCACTTAGACTAACCCCTTGTTAGTACATATAACTTTTTAATTTAGAAACCAAATTGTATATTTACTCAAAACTCAAAAGTTTATCATCGGTCTTGCTGGTGCATGAGCATGGTTGTCAAACTCGAGTTTAAACTCGTAAACTCGCCGAGTTTACCCCTAATTTCGAGCAAACTCGTCACAAACTCGGAAATGACCTGAACTCGGGTAAACTCGTAGCAAAATCGTAAACTCGTGAGTTTATCTTAAACTCGGCAAGTTCACATCAAAGTGCTAAATTTTTTGCCAAAATTTAAATTTTGTCCTATATCTTTTGCTCAGTTCTCAATTTGGTCCCAAATATTTTTTTGTTGCAATTTTGGTTTCATATCTTTGGGTCAGATCCCAATTTAGTCTGATATTTTTTTTTGTTTCAAATTTGGTCTCAAATCTTTGGGTCAATCACAAAATTAGTCATATATCTTTGGGTCAAGTGCATAAGTGGTCCTATATCTTTGTAAACGAATCAACTAATGATTGATCCTTTTGCAAATATATGGGACTAATTCTACAACTTAACCAAAAGATATAGGACCAAATAGAGACCTTTTGTAAAGATATGAGACCAAAAGTGCAACAAAAAAATATATATGACCAAATTGGAAACTGAGCAAAAAATATGGGACCAAATTTACACTTGGATAAGATAATGAGTTTATGACTTTGAATTTTGAAGAATAGTGTTGTATTATGTCATATTTGTGTTTACTTTAATTTAATTTTACACTTAAAGTAAATGATATATAGGTATAAATTTTATCCTACATACTTTGGTAAACTTGGCGAGTTTACGATCCGAGCTTACCGCCTCTTTACAAGTTTACTTAAACTCTCGAATTTGACAACCTTAGACATGAGGTAATATCAATCCATTTTCCATTTTTTACACGCTCGACATTTTGAAATGTTGGTTCAAATGTTTATTCTTAGGTTAAAAGCTATAGACAATATTTGCAAGGACACAATTATATTTCTTTAAATCAATGTAAAGCATACGTGCAAGAGTCATGGTTCAAATTCGATTATGATTTGACTTCATAGTTAAGTTATTACGAGGCAATTATTGTCGCATCTAAATTAACACAGCTGTGAGAATTTGAAGCTAAATAATCAGGATGATAACTGAAAAGAAAATTTAGAATTGCATGATGGTCAACGAACCTTATCACCATTTCATTGTCACTCCTTAGAAGAAGAATGCAGAGTTAGTTTTATATGAGAAATAAGAAAGTATAAAAATATAATTGTTTTACGCGAAAATGGGCTTAATTTCAGAACAATTCAGTTGGCTTGTAATGTGTAAAATATATATAGTGTAATTACTTTTCATGTGTCATTACACAATTCTTTTTTTTGTGAAGTGCATGTTTATAGGTTTTAAAACCTTATAGGTCTAGTAGGTTGAATCATGGACCTTATTTTGTATGAAAGTATTTCATCTGTAACCTTCCAATCTTTCCATTTGAATCACTAATTCATTTTTTAAATTATTGCTTTAAGTTCAATTAAGCCATGCCCATAATCACCTATTTTTTTTAAAAAAAAAATGATAAAGGCAGTTTATTTCAAGGCATATGAAAAAAAAAGTATAACAAGAATTTTTTAACTTAGTTTTCCATGTTTAAAGTTAACCAAAAAAAGTCCAATAATTATATAAGAAAAACTAGTATATACATTAACCCCATACATTATTTAAATTAACTAAATTAGAAAGTTGATACTAAGTTCGGCCAAAAAAAAAAAGGGCAAATTACACTTTGGTACCCTGTGGTTTGACCCTATTTCACTTTGATACCCTGTGGTTTGAAACATGACACTTTGGTACCCTGTGGTATTCCTCATTAACATTTTGGTACCCTTTGGAGCTATTTTGTAACTTTAACCATAGTAAATTTTGCAAAAATTACATAATGACCCCAAAAAATTTTAAAAAATTACAAATAGGTCGCTGGATACATATTATCTAGGGACTAAAATGAAAACTTTAAAAAAAATTGGGGTCAATATGTACTTTTTGCAAAATTTGTTATGGTTAAAATTACAAAATAGCTCCAAAGGGTACCAAAGTGTTAATGGAGAATACCACATGGTACCAAAGTGTCATGTTTCAAACCACAGGGTACCAAAGTGAAATAGGGTCAAACCACAGAGTACCAAAGTGTAATTTACCAAAAAAAAAAAAAAAAGAAAGTTGATACTAAGTGATTCACTACAGAAATTGTCAACTTCTAAACCTATCAGATGTTGAACATAACATGATTGACAATCGAATCAGCAGAAAAAAGGTAGCAAACTAATAATAAAATAATCATATAACAAGATAACCCTGAAGTGATTCATATAACTAGTCAACCATTATTCTCTTGAATGAACTCTCATGTATTACGATATATGCTTCAAGGAATAATAACTCGGTAGCTTACGACATTTAGGAATCAACAATTTTATGGGGGTCCAAAAACCAAACAAACTATGAGGATTCAAAAAGTAATCCTTGTGGGCCATTCAATTCAACATGAAAATCTGTTGAATTTGTAGGCTGTAATTCCAATCTGCCATGACAACTACCGAGGACTAATCTATTATATTCTTTGTTCTAGACTTCCAGTTCACCATGACCAAACTTAATTATCATCCATTACAGGCAAAATATTATTTAACAAAATGATATTCACCATTTGTGTTCATCCATCCAAAACAGGTTGAAAATGAAACATTAAAGGGGAAAATACCAGGAGACGCATTCCTGTCATGATCCATTAGTGTTCCAACAAGCTACCTGCAGAATAAATCTATCCAAAGAAATAAGTGAAACATTAAAAAGAATCAGCACCTTAACACTGAGAGGACAACTGAGTTGTGAGGAATCTGATTAACACCAGAGAAAAGGATAGATTCATCAGTAGCTGACACATTAGATACTTTATCAGAAACAAGATTGAATAATGAGAGCTAAATTTTATATGAAACATTTTTCAATATGGATCATCATGTAAAAATGAATTAGACTTGACTGAAAATAAACTGGCATTATCAAATTGTATCTGTAAGTATTTTTTTGTAGTTTCATGGTACATAAAGAACCATGCCACAGAATGAAGATGAAGAACAAGAATCAAAATTTATTCTTAAAATATTCAGGCAAGGCAATGTACATGCAAAGGTTTTGTGATTCATTAACAATGTAATGTTACAAGACAGTCTTGGAATTTACCAATCAGCCACTATTACCTGTACAGGACATAGCAATGGATCTTTCAGATGCCCTGAAGAACTCGTCGAGGATCAAGTTGCCCACTACAATAACTAGAAGGAACAGCAGAAAGCTCTAATCTTCCTCTCCATTCTTCACCAGGTTTTAAAGTGATAGATTTTTCAATAGCAGCAGCCTCTACACAAAGCATATGCTTATATTCATCATCCCCAAAATCAGCCATGGCTTTTGCTTTCTTATCCCAAGGGTTCCACACCACTGCACAAATAAGAGACGAAAAAAAAATTATTTGGACGGCCCACTTTAGTGGGAAAATAGTCATTTTAGAGTTCAAACTCAAAAACAAACTATATTTTTAACTAATTATGATTCTTCAATGTGGGAGGATACAATTCAATTGTTAATGAAAACAGCAGAGTTGTGTCAGATGGAGCTATCAACTCTGGGCCTCTGGTCCAAGGATAGTTAATACTGGCAGCATTTAGAAACCTGCCTTTGAAAAACTACAACTCAAGCTCAAACAATTCAAATCGTGACATCCAAATGTATTTAGGTTCAGTTGTAAAACTGCCATCACTAACTTAAGTCGGCAGTGTCTTCTGAGAATAGGCACTTAACAACATTGTTACTTAGAAAAACTTGACGCATTTGAAAGAGATATTGCAGAGAAGATAATGGAAAGCAGTTCAAGTTCTATAAGCTAGGCTTTACTAGGAAAACTAACTCTTTCATCACGCCCTTCTCTATTTGATTATCTCTAAAGTACAGTAAAATATTGAGAGAAAACCATAGCTTGGTCTTTGAAGAATGGTGTTGTGCATCCATTTGGTACTCCATAAATTTTTTCCATATCATTTTAAAACTCCAGAGTTTGATCTCATCCCAATTTGACCCTTCTAAAGTACTAATGACAGCAAAATCATCTTTCGCAATCAATGATCAACCTATATGATTCCCAGTTATCTCCAAATTTCTCTTAACTTCACATCAAAATCTCCAACCCTCCTTAAGATTGTGCCCTACACTCCCCAAGTTCAATTTGACATCCCAAATTTCCCCATATTTCTCCAAATTTCTTCCAATTGTGCAACTGTTCGAGTTGTGGTGCTTTGTCTAGGTGTTTAAGTTTCCAAATCTGGATATATTTTTCTTTTATTAAAATTGAGATTTGTTTGTAGAAGGCTAAAGTCTGAACAATTTTCAACTTAAGGGGTAGTGCTAGATTAGTATGACTGTGTGAGGATTAGGTTAAAATAAGTGTGTTGATTATACTAGTAGGTTGGGCTTTTACAGGTTGTACTGCCTTATGTATGACATAGCTTTTGATTAATAATAGAGACACAAGAATGCAAGATGCCTAGTCAAGCCGATCAATGATTCCATTCAGATTACTCTTTTTCTCTATTAATAAAGATGAACTTGATAATACTCACCAGCATCAGGAAGTCCATCTTTACGTAACACAAATGTTCTCTTTTTCTCATGATCAAGAATTGCAATCTTTGTAGGAGTGCTGAGATATATCTTGTCCACCTACCACACCAGGAAAAACTAAACCATCAATTTAAACTCATTAAACCCTAAGAAAAGTTATTAAATCAGGATTTGCTGTATAACGTGGTCAATATCCTCAGATCTAGATGCAAAGTGGGCACAGATATACACAAAAAAAAATCTCTTTTAAAAATTAAAAGGATAGTAATATTTGTAGGTTGGCTGCAGCCAACTACCAATACGCTTATACACAGATATAGAATGGGTACATAAGACACTAAATATTGGGCAATGGTCAACCCATTTATAGCAAAAGCAAAGGAGAGAAAAGTTGAAAAGGAGAATACAACTATACAAGATATGATTAAAAAAAAAAATTAGTGGGAACAGGGTTGTGGTGCCCACTGCCCAGCGCTCTTGCCACAAGTGGTTCTGTTTTACCCAAATTTTAGAGAAGATAAAAGGGAAGAAGCGAACACTTGATTGCTTCTGTGAGTGAACAGTACTAAATAGCACTCACTTTTGAATCTTTTAATCCTTGCAGAAGGGAAAAAACCAAACTTACTTCAGATTCAAACGTTAAAGCATCACCCTGTTCAGTAAAACGCTCCTTGTTCTGCAAGTTGTCAAGATAATCCAGTGTCTCTAATCCCTCAACCCGAACTTCACTGAATACAAGCAAATGGACTAGTTAGATGCAACTCAACAACAGATAACACACAAAAGTAATTCAATGACGTAAAAATTGATATATAACCAAAGCATATTTTTTTTTCCTATATGACTAAAGATAATCATGGACAAATCAATAGGATCTCCATGCTCAGGCCAAAAAAACAAAAAATAGGATCTCCATGCCGCAAATTCAACCTTAGAAACAACAGATGCAAATTATTCTGACATCAGCACACTTTTAAAGTATGCATATGCACTCAAATATGCATATCCACACTCTGGAACTTTATTTAAATAAAGATATAGCAAGTTGAACCATAATACTAACTTTCACATTTTAATACTAAAAAGAGGTCTAAAAAAATTTCTAAGAACAGATTTCACATGTTCAGTCAGGAAAACAAGCATTCAACCAGGCTATAAAATGACAGTTTTCTTCATGTTTTAACTCTAAGGATCTTGCACTGCCTCGATCAAAAGTTACTTTCAAGAGACAGAGAAGGACAAAAACAAAGGAGAGATAGTTCAAGAAAGCAAAAATCGCAAAAGACAAGCACTTCGACCAGCATTCTGAACACCTAAAATGGCCTAATAATTTTAAGTTTGTTACAATACTAGTTGAGAATCTTCTTTCAGAAGGACAAACCAAGGTGACAAACAAAGAGACAGTGAATTGCTAAATTTGACACATTAAGTTTTAGAAAAAGAAAAATTGTGATATTAAAGAGTGAGACAAACATGTTTAGAACACTTCACCTACCTTATGTCTGACACAGAGAAATATGTATGATAAGCAAATGTGAACGAAAATGGCTTCCCGTCAGCATTTGTATTCCTAATCCGAGATGTCAACATCAAATCTCCTCCAGGTCCCAAGGCTACCCTAAGACGGTATTCAAAACTATGTCCAAAGAGAAAGACATTTACTATCAGAATGAATATAGTTAAAAATCCAAACGATAAATAAGTGAAAAGAAAAAAAGTAAAAACCAGGTTCTCTTGATTATAGATCACGTAGTGTTGAAAGTCTCCACGCAATATATACCTGTGAGGCCAGATCTTCATGTCTTCCTCTGATGGTTTAAGGATCAAATCAACAAAAGCTTTATTGGAGGCACTTGTTGTTGTTGGAAAAGGAGGAGGGTCATTGTCAATGGCCCAGAATCGGTTTCTAGCAAATCCATGTTGCTCAAGTGTACCGTGGCTTCCAAACTGCAATTAAGTGCAAATTTTCTTGAACATGTGATCACAACAAAGCAACTTTAGGAAGGGGATTTACACATGACACATTACACATTACACATTATAACATAGCAATTATTATTAAAAATTTCAATATAATTGCAGATACAAATATTTGTGTTGTAACAAATGTTTCCAAACCAGTGACCTCAGCCTGGTACAAGGAGGGTTCTAGCCACTGTCCTATCTTCTAACAACAATTAACTGGGTGTCTTACCACAGACAAAGCTTGACTTTCAAATAAGATTAATCTAAATATGATATTAGCATTTCTTGTTTCTGTAGAATCATGACAAATAAAGACTTATTTATCTTTACAATGGAAACATTTAATTTATTTCGGAGCTTAAGTTTCATTAGTACATGATCTATTAATACTTTTTCATGTGATCTCTTTTACCCCTTCTCTCTATTTGACTCTAGCTTTTTCTCCTTCTGAGATGGAAATATCACGACAAAAGCATTTATGGGAAATAAATATTTGAAGAAGTACATACTTGAGGAAAGCATATTGGAATTCCTCCACGAATAGCCTTCGGAGGCTTAAATATAGCCTGCACAAGGAACATCCATCAAGAGATAGAAACTTGAACAATTCCTAATAGAGTCTATTTATCTACCTAGGATGCCAGTCAAAAAGAAATTTATCTGGATGTTGGCACACAATCTGTAGGAATCTAGTGGCTCCAAATTCTACAATACTGCTCAATATGATAGACAACAACCAGAATATTAAATTTCAAGGGACATAGTTGGGTGAGATTAGACATTAATTTAGAAATGACACAAGCACATCACAATCAAATTACATATATTTTGGAAACAGATGAGATAAAAGGCATTTCATGAAAAAACTAAAATGCCACCATACGAGACAAATACGAACATGAAGAAAAACAATCATTCAAAAGAACATGGGAAACGCAGAAGGTGAGAGGGAGAGAGTTCAATAGCGAAAGAAAATGTGAAGGAAAACATCACAATGGAACAATGCTAGAACATATTATTTATTTTCTGAGACATGGCTGAAGCTTAAAACCACAAGTATGACCTTATATAGCTAATTGAAACAGAAATGAATGTAAGAGTTTGCGATTAATCAGAAAAAAATGCAAACTGCCATTGATAAATGGCACATGGCATAGCACCAGCTCCTTACCAGAGAAGTAGCTGCGAGCTGATATTCAGTCTTAGCAAACAATTTCCAAGCTTATCATGTTACCATTTCCATCATTCTCATAGAACAGCTTGCATCAAATGATGGCCAGCATATGAGATCTTTCAGAGATTAGATAAATAAGAGCATCACATTTGCAAAGTGAAGTGACAGCATTTAATAATATTGTAGCCAGAAAATATTCTCCCGTAGATCATTTTATGTAAATATTCAGACTGAAGATGCTCGGAGTAGGGAAAACTGAAAGTTCACAACCTCACTGAGATAATGAGATCTAAAGTATTAGATTACAACCTTTTTGCAGCACTGAGATATTGATATTAAACTTTTTCTTTTTGTGAAAGAAAGGAGATCATCTAAAAGTTTATATGCTAAATAATGAAACATAGAATTGCCATATATTGTACCTTACTACTCAGGAAAAGCAACTCCTCCCCGTGGTCATTCTTCCAAGACGTCACATGACCACCGTACAGATAAACCTGAAAATCACCAAGAAACAAATGAAAATACACCACAGTCAGCATTAGCAGAAGGTGCACAAGTGTTTTCATGCATCCAAATTAAAGTGCCAAAAGAACAAGGAATAGACCAACAATTTCCAAGAACACAAAATCACACAGACTAACTCCAATACAGATAAGCAATTGAGAAAATCAGTTGATAGTTCGATTAGAAGCACTGGACCACTATAATGACGTGTTATCATCAAGATTTATCTTGATCCTAACAAACTCACGAGATCAGTACTCCAACTGAGAATGGCGCACATATCAAAACCAAAAATGACAATACACAACCGGAAATCTAAAGGATTGAACACGAATCCAGAGAAGAGAGCGAAATCAAGCATCGGATCAATCAATACTGCTTCAAATCAGACATGAAATTGAGCAGATGCAGATATCACAGAAACAGACAAAACATATACATACACAGAGAGAGAGAGAGAGATAAAAAAGAAGGAGGAGGAAGAGGACCTCAGCGGAGCTTCCTCGGGAGTCGCGAAGAATGAGCTTATCGAGGCCATTGACGCCCTTGGAGAGCTCAAAAGATGAAGATGAAGAAGGTGAAATTGGATTTGGAAGTGATGAAGAATCCTTTTCGGTGGTCATAGCTACTTGTTGCTTGAAATTAAGCTACCACTACCACTTGCTCTTACTTCACCTTCACCACCACCATGCGATGCGATTTTCAAATTATGTATGCAATCCTCTTAGACAACCATCCGAGATCCTCTCACTCTGCAACTGCAACCTCTATTCCATATTTTCTTTTTCTTTTTTAACTTTTCTTCTGCTCTTTTTCCCATTATTTATTTTTGGTCAAAGTGTAAATTTGGTCCCATATTGTTTCTCAGTTCCCAATTTGGTCCTATAATTTTTTTCCTGCACTTTTAGTCTCATATCTTTGGCTTAGTTCCCAATTTAGTCTCATATTTTTTTTTGTTACATATTTGGTCTCATATATTTGGATCAATTGCAGAATTGGTCTTATATTTTTTGGTCAAATGCAAAAGTGGTCTCATATATTTGTAAAAGGATCAATCTCTAGGTTATCTTTTTGCAAAGATATGAGACCAAGTCTACAATTTGACCAAAAGATATGGGATCAAAAATGACATGAGACCAAATTGAGACCTTTTGCAAAATATGACACCAAATGTGCAACAAAAAAATATATAGGATCAAATTGGAAACTCAGTAAAAGATATGGGACTAAATTTGTAATATGACTTTATTTTTTTATATTTATCTTTTAATCTCTTAATGCGGCAAAGCTGTAGTCTCTGCTACGTATATGCGTGCGTGCGCGCTTGTTGTTATTCTAAAATAAATGTAATTATATTTGTATTTTAATTCCGGAGAAAACAAATTTTGCCCCCATATTTCAGTAAGTGCTGAAATTTTGAGATTCTTTTTTTTTTTCCTTCAGTGATAATAATTTTTATTTTTTTTTTTACTAAAATAATTCTATAACATTTGGAAAAAAATGATTTTATAAAATGATTATGTCAGTGAGATATGAAAATAACAAAGCGAAGGGTTTGTGAATTTTTTAACACAAATTATTATTATTATGTTATAAATGTTAAAGTCTGCTTTTAATCTTTTAACTTAAGTTTAAGCTTTAATTTTATTTTTTAAATTTCATTTATTTTATTATAGTCCCTCATTTTTAAAAAAGAATTTGATCAAAAATTTCTTAATCCCAAATATTATTACTTTATTTATTTTGTTTTTTTTTTCCTGAAATATAATTCATTCAAAAGTAAGGCAAAACCAAGCACAGTATAAATAAAAACACAGCAAAATAATTCAATCCCTCCCTAGCATCAACAACAACACTAAACAAAACATCAACTGACGAAGGTGGGGGGTTTGCAACCCATCCAAGAGGACCCATCTTCGTGTCAGACAAATTGGCAAGACAACCAGCTGCCAAGTTAACGAATCTAGGGATCCAACTAAAGCTACAATCATCTAAAAAACAAGAAACACAAAAAAAAAACCAGACCAGATCGACGTTGTGGGATCCCAGATCCAAAACGTCGCCGCCACATAACCCACAACAGAAAACACACGAATACGAGTAGAGAGCACAAAGATATGAAAAGGACAACCGCCGAAAAACACATAAACTTGAAAACCATCACCGCAAAAAGAGCACCGCCGCAGAAGGCCAAAGCTCGGAGGCACCGCCGATAACCCTAATATGAAATAGGGTGCAATCTCTCATGAAAGAGAGAGGTGGTCCCTCATGAGGAGGGGTTTGAGAGAGAACTCGACTCTCATGAGAAAGAAGATATATTATTACTTTATTTAACAAAGAATTTTTTTTCATATAATCGTCTAAGCGAAAATTAATCTCATTCAAATTGAGTATAAATAGTTAAAATTCTTCCAATATATTTAGGTTATGAACCATGATTAATATTTTTAATACAAAAATATTAATAACATTATTGATCAATTAGTTATATATGTATAATAAATAAATAAATAAATAAATAAATAAATAAATAAAAGTCTTAAAAATTCGGCACTTTTTGTTGAATAAATTAATAGTATTATAAATTAAAAATTTTATTTTTTTCAAGTTAAATGATTCAGATATAACTAATGGAAGTTAACAACAAAATTGAAACTGAACCTAAATTGAGGGATAGACATTACGGGTGAGCAAATGAACTCGTCATCTCGAGCCCGCAAAAATCAACCCAACTTGTAGTTATGGGTTGGGTTGATTCGGGTTCGCGGGTTGATTTAGGCTCAAAATTTCTAACCCGCACATGTGGGTTGGGTTGTGGATTCGTAGTTTCTCAACCCAACCCAACCCGCGAGCCCGCATATATTTTTTTTATTTTTAAATTTATCTTTTATATATGTTTATGTATTTTTTTATAAACTTTGCATGTTTTCTTATGTATTTATATTATTAGTTCTTTATAAATAAGATATTTTGATTTTAAAATTTACATAATTACATATATGTATTACATTTACATATGTTATGAAGTATATTTTAATTGATTTATATTTATATATATATAACAATGTTTTTTTTAACTTGTTTTATGTGTAAGTTTTTTTATTCACTGTTCACAAATTTATAATAATATTTTTTGTTATGAAAATTATAAAAAATAAATTACAAACTCAACCCGCAGGTTCAACCAAACTCAATCCGCAACTCTGTGGGTTGGGTTGGTTCGGGTTGAGTTACAAAAATTATAAAACCCAACCAAACCCGCAGATTGATGTGCGGGTTGGGCTGAGATTTTTCCTCAACCCGGCCAACCCAACCCGCACTCACCCCTAATAGACATTATACTTTTTCCTATTTCTAAACTTTTTAAAAATTGTTTTTTAAAGTATACTCACCAAGAAAAAAATAATAGATGTGTAAAATATTATTATATTATTAATAATACAAAATGCATAAATTAATTTTAGCCAATAGAATTCTTATAATGAGCGTAAGAATTCATGTTTAGCCAATAAAGTTGAATTAGGTGAATGATAGAGGTCAATTGGGTTTTCTCTTTTGCTTCTTTCTTCTTGTACATAATTATCTATTATTTTTTTAAGAGTAAACTAACAATTTGTTATTAATGCAAAAGACTATTTATAACTAGATAAAACATTAAATTTCGTCGTATGATTGAAAAAGGAAAGTGATTAAAAAAATACACAATTTAAGTTGAGCCTACCCAGATCGAGTGGTTCAGAAACAAATCTCGAAATCGTGAAGCTTCTTCCTTACATCGAAAATAAAGAAAATAAAAAATAATTATAATCTTGAAGCTTCCTTGCTAGCTTATATGTACCTTTTTGTAATATTTTCTTTTCGGCCAAATAATGCACGTCCTTAAATTTTTTTTTTCTGGGAAAAAGACAGCTAGAGGGATGGCTCTAATTCCTTTTCTGAGAAATAAAATATATAATTTATACGTAGTAGGAAACTCCTTGTAGGAACAGCTTACTCCATAATAATGGAATGATTTACGAGTAGCAATTATTAGACTTTAAATCTGGATTTTGAGTTTCTAACTAATTTTTCAACATTTCAGTAATGACAAATTCAAAATGAGTAAACTACCAAATTGGTCCCTGGATTATTGGCTCGCTGACAGATTGGTCCCTGAATTTAGGAAATTGACAAATAGGTTCCCGAATTTTTCTAACGAGTCAAATAGGTCCCCGAATTTTTCTAACATTTGTCAAATAGGTCCTTCTGTTCGGAGACCTATTTGACTAATGTTAGAAAAATTCGGGGACCTATTTGACTCGTTAGAAAATTTCGGGGATCTATTTGTCAATTTCCTAAATTCGGGGACCAATCTGTCAGCGAGTAAATAATCTAGGGACCAATTTAGTAGTTTACTCAATTCAAAATAGATCATTCATTATTCATGGTTTTATAGCCCTCATTTAAAATTGATTTGCAACTAGAATATGTAATTAAATCATGTAAGAAGATGCTTCCCATGTCCCAACTTTTATATGATTAATTAATATTCGTGAAGTATTGCTTAATTAATTAAAGAAGCCATTTATCTCCTATTCCGATTATTTTAATAGAAAGAATTAAGTATTATAATTCATAAGCTATCTCGTGCATGTTATTTTTATAGATAAACTAGAAAAATAATATAAATATTCCTCATGGTCTAATATAACAAGTTTGAAAGAGTGCATTGGATGCAATCATGCAAAACTTATTTTTTGAGCCTTAGGGTTCAAATAATTTGAATGACCCCTAAATGATTTCAGAATACACAAGCACAACTTCGAACATGTCTTGTAAAACAAACAAAAATTATAGTCATAAAGATTATAGGCTCAAGCTCAAGTTAAAATACTTTAACATATGAGACAATAAACACATGCACGTACATATCTTTTATATCCATAATTCACATATTTAGAATGCTATGATCACAATTGAACTATATATACAAATATTTTAAATAAAATAAAACATCAATTAATTAAACTCAGAATAAACTAACTTTTCATGAAGTGTTCACCATAGTGATTCCCTACTATTAGAGAAATCTTAGTAAATAAGTGGGGAAGCTTTTTGATGAAGTGTAAAGGGAGAGTTGGTTAGGATATGATAAAAGTGGTCAAAATACATAATATACAAATGGAAGGATAGGTAGGTAATCACTAATCAGTAGGTAAAGAAGGACTAGTACAAACTCCTAAAGTACAAAACAAAGCGATTTCCATGTCTCACTAATAAAGAAGCAAAAAGTGGGATGGCTCAAAAGAGGAAATTTTATTATTATACATGTTTCTTTTTCTTTTCAATATCAGAACCGAAATATTTTCGAATTTTATATGGCTGGTCCATTTGGATTCTCAGCAAGATTTAAATAAATTGCTTTTCTATTTCAAATTTTCCCACGAGTCTTTTATCCTTTTTTTTTTGGTCATATCGAGTCTTTTATCGAAATAGGCTTCTTTGTTCTTTCTGCTTCTCTTTCTTGGGCCCAATATCCTTCTCACGGCCCAATTCCATGTTCATCATCTCAATAGACTCCTCTTGAGCTTGATTTATTCTAGATTTGGTTATGTTAACCTTGATCTGCTACATACATTTGATTGTTGTTGTTCTAGGAAGATTAATATCCTCAAAAGATATAACTTTTTTCACCCTTAGATTTTTTGTTTAATGATGTTTCTTTGTTTAGTAGAATAAAGACATGTTATATAATAGTTTGAAGAGTTTGAACTCTTCAGATCAAAACCTTTTATGTGACTATTGATACTTCATGGCTTTCACTACTCACCCTCTAAAAGAGCTTTCATTTAAAAAAATTGAAACCTCTTGTTTTATTCTCCCCTTTCTATAATATTTTGATTAAAAAAAGCAGAATATGTTGATATTCTTTATGAATGATTGTTGTATTATTAACTACTAAATCATTAAATATCCTCAATAGACTCCTCTTGAGCTTGATCCATTCTAGATTTGGTTATGTTAACCTTAATCTGCTACATACATTTGATTGTTGTTCTAGGAAGATTAATATCCTCAAAAGATATAATTTTTTTCACCCTTAGATTTTTTGTTTAATGATGTTTCTTTGTTTAGTAGAGTAAAGACATGTTATATAATAGTTTGAAGAGTTTGAACTCTTTAGATCAAAACCTTTTATGTGACTATTGATACTTTATGGCTTTCACTACTCACCCTCTAAAAGAGCTTCCATTTAAAGAAATTGAAACCTCTTGTTTTATTCTCCCCTTTCTATAATATTTTGATTAAAAAAAGCAGAATATGTTGATATTCTTTATGAATGATTGTTGTATTATTAACTACTAAATCATTAAATATCAAAAGAACATTGAAAAACTTGATAAAAACTAAGATGGCCATTTTTTTTCTTTCTTTCTACATGGTATTAATGTATTATGACATTGTCTTATATTCATTGCTTAACGAAGTCGCTTGGCAGGTGCTTTTGCTTGGCATTTAGGCCACAGTGAAGTGGGGTTGAGAGGTTATCAAGAAAAAAAAAATAGTTGAAAGGATAAACCTAGAAAACAAAAACAAAAATCACACCCTTTTTTTTTTATTTCCAAAACTAGTAACGAGTTGACTTGTTTTTACACTCTGCTGTACACACTTCATCCTCAATACAACCTAATAGAAAAATTGCAAGACCAATGCTTTACCAAAACAATTTTGAATAAAAAAATGAAGATTAACTTGAAACCCAAAGAGAGAAAAATAAAAAAAATAAAGGCAAGCTCACAAACAACCTGTGCCCTATAGGATGTAATAATTTAATACCAAGCAGCTAACTCAACATAGAACTCTAAACATTCAAACCATAGGAAGGAGAGAAGGCGGGAAAATCTCTAGTTTTTCTTTCCATCATGAAAAAGCTTCTTGGGAGCAGAAGCAGCTAGCTAAAAAATACCACTGATGCTCTCCCTTTAACTTTGATATGTTCAGTTCCTCACTGCAGAGAACATAACAGTAACTAGAATAAGAAGCTCATGAACTCTAACGAGGCACAGAAAATGGAGTGAAAGATATGCAAGCTAAATTCTTTCTACCTGAAACCTAAACTGCAGGGGGCTGACACAAGGCAAAGTATGCATAACACTCAGAATAACTGGATGGCCATTTTGAATTTGTTTTGTTTCCATTTTGGCAACTTGTAAAAAGCATCCTTTGTCATCCCAAATTTCTCTTTGAACTCCGCAGATGATAGATATGTCTGCATTGGTCAAGTTCAAACAAGTCAAAACTAGAATAAACTCATGCCAATTCAAAAAGTGCAATTTCCAATGAACAGGGATAAATAGATCATATGAAAGTGGAGAAGAGTATATGATGATAAATATGTTACAATATACCTCTCGCTTGGTCACATCAATGTCCGTTACAGGATCTGTAGATGTTATTTTGAGGCGTTCATATGGGTAAATAGGGAGACCTTCCTCGTCTTCAGCTTCATCCTCTTTCACATCTTCCTGTATCGTAAGAGATTCTATTCTGCTGCTCATAGAATTCTCCTTTTCATTTGTCTCAGGTTTTGGTTTGGGAGCCTCTGGACTCACTTCACATCATAACGATCCAAAGAGAAGGAAAGACATTAGGTACTAAAGAAAATTCTGGACTAAAATTTACAGTGAAAGGAGGACCTTCAAAAAACCACGTATTGCATACCTTTTATTGACTTAGGTATAATACTCTCTCGAGCTGGAGGTGGTTGTTCAAAGCTAGAACTAAGTGCTGCTATAGCAGCAGATTTTGGTGCCGCTTTTGCTGAATCTGGGGTCACAGATTTGGGATACAGTTTCCTAACGACTGGAGGTGGAGTTGAAAGGTTCCTAGCATTTGGATTCTCGAATGCAGCTGCTAAGGCATTGAAGGCTGGAGACCTGCCCCGCACACGAACACGATCTGGACTAAAGGACATGCTGCGGGAACGCTGGGATTTATCTGGTACACTGCTAGATCTTCCCCCATAGGATGTTGGTGTTCTTCGTTTGGGTTTCTAATCATGTATCAGGCATTCAACAACCAAACAAATTAAATTCACATATAAACCAAAAAGGAAAAGAAAAATAAGACTCATATTCTCCAAAGTATGATTGTGTAGTATCCTTTCAAGAGATGAAGTGCAGTAACGTGATTGAAGAAACATACGACAATTTATCACCAAAAGAATTAAAAAAAAGTTTAAATAATTGATGTAATGGCCTCCCAGATTCATATACACTCAATTGAGGATCAACAAAAAGTTTACTTGCTTGGATTCAATCTCCATAGTAATGAAGTATTCTCTTCAATCAACCCTTAACAATTAACTTTCTAACTACTGAATTATCTTAGAACTACTAATGATAAATGATAACTATTGGAGACTTTTGGGAATGTGATTAGATAACGTGGCCAAAGAGTCTAATTGAAATCAGGCCAAAAAAAAAAAGAGTCTAATTGAAAGAATGCAGAAGAAGCCGCTCAGGGTAGAGGAAGTAGGTTGAAGAAATCAAGATACATTTTCATTTGGATTTTGTTTCTTACAAGTTGAAGCTTGTATAATCTTTTTTGGTTGGGTAAAATGTGGAAAAACCTAAGTAGAAGTACTAATGGATCAGGTATTTATCTTTACCTGAGAGTCTTGAAGTTATTATTTAGAAATCTTAGTTATCCCTTTACATTATCCTTAAAATTATATCTTGGAATTAATTTCTATCTTATAATAAAAAACACGTGGCACATAAGATGGCTAACTCAGACTGAATCATATTGGTGCCTGGTAGTCACTGACTCACTGTTCAGTTCTCAGAAAGAAATTGTTTAACGTTGTAAAAAAAGAAACAAGATGCCTTACATCCACAGTTGGAGTACCCCCGCTTTTCACTATTGTAAGTTTCCTTTGAAATGAGTTCCCCAGCATCTGAAGAAAAGAAGTTAACAGTCAGTTTTTAAGATGGATCAAAAGTCAATAATTAAGCAGTCAAATTGAGATGCTTACCGCAGATTTTGCATACTCCCATGTGAAGAAGCGAGTGAAGAAAGGAGGCTCACTTCCTTCCATAATAACGTATATAGGAGTTTCATGAGATATATTTTGCAGAAGAAAATCATGCTCAAGATATTTCTGTTCAATTGAAATAAAGTTAACAAATCAACATATGATTCAGAAACACTAATATGTGTTTAATTATAATGTAGAAGACATTGAAATTGCTCGAGTCAAAATTCAAAGACTAAAAGAGATAAAGCACTTCATTTAGTGGCAAGAAAAATGATCGTTACTTCAAATCATTAGTCAATGGTCATTAAATTATAGTATTATTATAGTTTCCAGCCGAAGTAAAACCAGTAATACCTCACCAATTGTTAGAGCCTGCATTCTACTCTTAGGGTCAACCTGCTGGCCAACCCAGACAAAGATTTCTGAGTGACAATCCAATATGAAAATATCTTCTGTCATCAAATCATCCTGGGAAAAGTTGAATATCTCTGTCACCTGCAAATATTGGTTCAAATCAATAATTGCTGCAGAAGTATATTAAACTTGAAGTAAGGCACCTTCATAAGAAGCATAGCACAAAGCATCAACATCAAAGAAAACAGAGAAATGCATAGCATGATGACCAGGAATTTCTGTCACCGTTCTTCCACAAGAATCAGTCATCAAATGAAGCAGAGATGACCACTCTTCACCCAAAATCAGTCATGAAGACACTTATACCCTTTAGTTTGGGTGCGCACTAGAAATAACTATTTCCTTAACTTACAAGAGAACTGAATACTTAATACCTCGTAATAGGGGAATTCTTTTCTTAACCTACAAGACTTTCCAGACTGCTTAATACCTCTTTAACACAGAATGATTCAAAGGTTACATATATCAACAGGCATATTAGGGAATTAAAGAAAATAAATTAGGGTACACTCACCTTCAAATTACCTGCACGTTGTTCAGCCATGCAGAAAAAACACCATCATAAACAAGTCAGATGTTTGCCTTTTAATAAAATAAAAAATAAAAATAAATAGGGTTGTGGGTAGGGGAAATCCACAGGCAATAGAATAAGTCTTACCTTTTGAGAAGTTGCAAGAAAATAGGTGAGGATCACTTTCTGCCACCCTTACAATCTTCTGGCTTGGATATTCAGATTTTCCTCCCAACAAGTCCCAAAACTGCTCAGATTCTGACCCTTCCTTTTGTGGCTTAGATTGTAAATTCGGCTGCAGACAATTGGCAAGCATATCAGTAGCGAAAAAACAAGGAAATTTGACCATAAAAAGATAGCAACTAAGAAGCACGGACACTTTATTTTGAGGGCGTGTCGCCGTGTCGGACACGTTTCGGTGTCCGACACCCGTACGACACTGACACGACACATATTCATAAATTTTAAAATATAAATCAATTTTTTGTGACTTTAACATGACATATAAGAGAAAATAATAATACACATGACATATATTATGAATAAAACTTGTAATTTTTAAATTTTTCATTAAAAATTATGAATATTTAATTATTTTTATATATAAATATATGCCGTGTCGTGTCACGTAATTTTGAGAGTCTAGCGTGTCGCTGTGTCCGTGTCCGTGTCGTGTCCCGTGTCCGTGTCAGTGTCCATGCTTCCTAGGATAGCAATAAATTTAATAATAACCTCTTAAAAAATTCAAAAAGATTAAAAAAGATAAATTCAGATGTTGACTCATCAATATTATGAAATGTACAAAGATGTATTGAACAATAACCAGCGATATATTTGATAAATTTAAGCACACAAGCAATGATTATTCAGAAGCTTTCAGTTGTTTGGCCAACATGGGTATAGTTCACCAAAAAAAAGGAAAATATCACTTTTTTGTTTTTGGTGTCATTTGGATGCAAAAGTTTTTTTCTTGCATTAAGTATATTACAGCACATATCAGACCTTTATCACATCCAACATTCTCTCAACGAGTTCCTGGATATCTGAGGTTGTAAGGCTTCCAGTCCATGTAAAGACAGTGGACCCACTATGAAGTATGAAGCAATAAGAGGAATTTAAGGAGGAAGCAACCTGGTCGAGGACAAAAGGAAAGATAAGAAAAATAGCTATTACATAAGCATAACCAGTATATTTAAAAGAAGTGTTGCCTATAATAAGAGTGGAAAGAGAAGTAACACATAAGACAACATACTGCTTCAACTTGTATAGCTTGCATGTTGTCTGGTCCAGTGCCTTGGATGCGGAATAGTGCAATACCATCCTCATTGTATGTCTCATCAGGAAGTTCCTTTTCCACAATGTAATTTTTGTACCCATTACTAAGTCCACCCTGATAGACAATTAATTCAAATGGCCAGTATATTACAAGCATATTTATACTGTGAGTAATTTTCTCACTTCCAACAATGTAGAATTTCACAAACCTTAAAAACAATCAAGCTCTGGAAAATAGAATGAAATTGAATTGGTTCATTCCCTTCAAAGACACGAGTCTAGAAATGAATAAAACATGGATAATGTCAGTAACGACGTGAATAATAAGAAATATAACATCTCAAAAAAGTGAAAATAACACATGCGAATTAAAAATACCTGGGAAGGAACAAACTTCAATGACTCAACCATTTTGCTTGCCAGTGAAATAGCTGAAGCTCTTTCTTCCTATATTCCACAAAAAGAACTTATAAGCAATGCAGGCAGATTTTTCAGCACCATGTAAATGTTTTGCCACCAGATTACTTGTTTATCAATTTATATTAAATTGCACAACCTTGCATCTAGATGTGGAATAAAATGGTTTATATATCTCACCTCAACACTAGTCTTCCCAACCCACGTTCCTATAAGATATTCTTCCTTGTCTTCTCCAGGAAATGAATACTGAAAGATGTAGCAATCTCCACTATAAAGTTTTGACTGATCAGAAGCAGGAAGGAGAATCTTTTCCTGACCATTTACACGCCAAACCTGTACAACCAAGGTTTAGCTACTGTTAGCAACGGAAACAATATAAGCAATGTTGGAATTTTACAACCACAACCACTCCACTGAAATAGGATTAAGCACAGACCATATATATTGAGTTCTCAAGGGATACTAACTTATCAAAGCTTGGGAAGTAGTATAAATCACGACTAACTTATTAACACCAACCATTCACAAACTGTAATTAACAATTTGGGATTTTCTTTCACCTCCTGTCTCAACTATAATTTTGATGCAAACAAGACTTGTCCATTGAATCCTAACTCCTCTTATGGAGGAAGACGGGAGTGCAGGAAAATTCCAGGGCTTAATCAAGCAAAAGAATACTATCCAGAAGCTTTTGTTAAGCCTCATAATTCCATTTGGTTACATTTTAGGCACAACTCAAACCCTAATACTGAAAGTAGTATAAATCACGACTAACTTATTAACACCAACCATTCACAAACTGTAATTAACAATTTGGGATTTTCTTTCACCTCCTGTCTCAACTATAATTTTGATGCAAACAAGACTTGTCCATTGAATCCTAACTCCTCTTATGGAGGAAGACGGGAGTGCAGGAAAATTCCAGGGCTTAATCAAGCAAAAGAATACTATCCAGAAGCTTTTGTTAAGCCTCATAATTCCATTTGGTTACATTTTAGGCACAACTCAAACCCTAATACTGATAGGAGTAGAGAGAGAGAGAGAGAGAGAGAGGGAGAGAGAGAGAGAGAGAGAGAGAGAGAGAGAGAGAGAGAGAGAGAGAGAGAGAGAGAGAGACCTCTCCAGCTGGTCAAGAATAGAGTATTTAACAAATGATCAACTCTTAAAGGACTCACAAATAAAGTATCAAAATAAAAAAAATGTTTAAGGTCTATAAATACAAGATAATTAGAAAATAAACCAAGGGTTGCAGCTTTTCATTTATATGTTAGTTTCCTAATTCAATTTTTGTTTTTTACTACCATAAGACACTAAGCATCTACTCTGTCTGCTCTAATTTACTCAGAGGGCATTTAAATTAAAATACATGCCATGTTCATAATGGATTACATCTTTTGTGTAATGCTAGCTTATGTATTCTGCTTCTCATTCTGACAGCCATCTTAAAGATGGCAGACAGCTTGAATTTGGATAATGAAGTGATTGTAATTCTAAAATGTTTTCTCAATATACAGGATATAAAACCAAGAATTTATATATTTTGGTCAAATATTTTCTGAGCAAATTAACAGTGTACCTGCAAATTTCCTGTGCAATCGATGTAGGGTTGAGGTTCTTCTTTAACTGGATCAGCTTTCAGCAGACCCTTGACATTCACTCCTTGGCGTTTTAGAAGTGCTATGAAGCCATCAGAAGGAAACTAAATTAGAACAATATAATATAAGTCCGATCAATGATGCTGATGGCACATGCTAAAGGTATATATAAAGTTAAACAATCCATTCAGGCCAAAAACACCGACAATATTATTTAACACTGACCTGCTACCTTTCCTCGACCATCTTCAGACACAGTTACATCAGTTGTCTGAGGCCAAGAATCGAACTTAGACCTGAACATCACTGTTTCAAAGCCTTCAATTACACGAATTATGTGGGATCTCAGTCGATCAGGGCCACTGACTAACTCCTGTTCATTGACCAATAGTAATTCAAGAGTCATTAAAAATCAGAGGAAAATGTTAAACTATACTTGGGGAGAAAAAAATAAGTATTACATCTGCAGTTCCACTTGCACTTTTTCTTTCATCAAGAGAGGTGTTTCTTCCCATCCAGACAAACACTTCCAGCCCACAATCAAGAATATAGCATTTATTTGTGTCCAATAGCTCCCTTGTCAGAGAATCGCTCTGAATAGGTTCTGCTTGCCCCTTTTCAACGCTGCAAATGTGATGGGATTTTCATTAGGAGTAGGGTATTAAATATGATGAGTAAATTCCATTAATATAGTTGTTACCATAATATTATTTTCAAATACCAAGTATAAAATCAGAAGCATATATAAAACAAAAGCATAGTAAATTGCAAAGACTTACATTGTTAAAATCAGAAGTTTGACAGATGAAAGGAATAAAACAAAAAGGTGAAAGAGGAACAAAACATACACATATACATAATTCATAAACACAAGCATATATACATATGTAAACAATAACTATTTAAATAACACTTTGATAAAGAAGATTGGCATATATTGGCTGAGCAACTATAAATGAAAAAACCCGATACCAAACAGAGATAACATATTACCAAAGCAGCTTTGAAGGATGAGAATCAACATGCTTATCGTCATCATTGGCTGTTTTCCGAGGAAGAGGAGCAAATCCCCCAAAGAAACCCCAGAATTCTCCAGTTTCAGAATCAGCCATCAGCTTTCCATCCTCTAAATAAAAGGATAAGTACATGCATTCAATTAGTGATACTGTTACGGGCTTCACCACCACGATACTTAGCAGTCACCTGTTAACTTTTACAATATACCTATCCACTTACCAATAGCAGCTACCTCACATTTCCCATCATGATATGTATCCTTAATATATTGTACAACTTCCAATGCTTTAGCCCTTTCTTGTATAGATGAATTTGAACCATTAAATTGGAAGATTTTGGACTTTGTATCCAAAATAAATATATCATCATGGTTTAGCGAAGATCGGGCAAAAGGGACCTATAACCAACACAAATGGCAAATCAACAAGTAGAAGAATGTTTCTAAGCATATGCTGTGTCAGCATCAAGTGGAATGATATTCGTATACAAGACTGAAATCTCAATGGCAGAGGAGGAGTAATGACAAACTTGCCTCCTTCACATGCACAACATGTTTTCCTTTGCATACAAACATCCGTGTCTTGTATTCTTCAGCATTAGCATGCTTAAACCCAGAGGCAACTCCACCCTCCTGAGGTATAATACATGGTTTGAAGTAAGACAGGAACTTTTCAGTTTCATGACCTTGCACTTCACGATATTGAACAGCACGTCCTCCAAGAGCTGCATCCAGCTCAACTGTCTTGATGGCTGCAGCACCAGCTTCATCCTGTTTTAAAGCTATGGTCACTATACATCAAGTATGTTTACCAGGAAATCACAATTAAACACAAAAAAGAAACAGGCTAGCAATTTGTTGACACAAAAATTACCTGACTGGTGTCTTTACCAAGCCAGTAATGGATATCATGACGAAGCGCACCACTTTTTGAAGTAGTTGTCTACAAGGGGAGGACAAGAAATACCACATATTTAACACTAACAAAAATTAAGAGAAACAAGTATGGGACTAGCAACTTTCCCAAAAACATGAATGAACTTATGAACAACATCGTAAATCCAGCCAAAGTAAGAGCTAGAGAGGAAGATTAAATTATCTATTTTGCAAAAAAAGACCATGTTACTCTTCCAACCTCACAAGTTCACAGCCCGTGCCTAAAACCCAAGGAAATATAATTTCCCATCAGTTGGCCAGCATCCTTAATGAAATTACCTTACGACTGAACAAAATTGTCCCTTTCATGTTTTGCTACATTTCCTAATCCACAAGGACACTTGGAGACTTGACTGAGTAAGTCCAACTGCCACAAACTCCACTAACTTATGTATGTGACAGTCTCACTACCCACAATTGGAAGTTGGAATAATGCTAACTAAAGGCCAAAACAAAGATGACAAGCATGAGCATGCCCCACATCAGTTTGAGAAAATATATCCCCATATTTTTGTAGGAGGTAATACCAATATCTTCATGCTGATACTAAAGTAGTTACAGCATGACATGTCAAAGTTAGAATCACAAAATAATGGTTTAAGTTAATCCCAACCACACAAGGGAGCATTCTCTAAGAGGTCAAGTCACATACAATTTCATTTAATTAGTAATTCCAGTAGGTTGTAAATGCAATAGGTTCTAGCATGAATGTTTTCTAAAATTAATCTCACATTCTATGTCATACCAATATTGTGATTTCTGTTGTGTTAGGAACAGGAAATTACAATATCTATCAATACAACAATAAAATAAAAGCTTCTAGCCACAATAGATACCAGCATGATGTTCTGAACACTATAAAGCAGATATTTTAATTTAACAGCTTACCTTCAAGATTACATAGGAGTCCCCAGTGAAAAACTTCCCATAAGAGGACTTCGGGATGGAAACTGGTTTAAAATTCTCAATACGCCATATTTCAAGTCCACTACATATGACATGGTTGAGGAAAATAATATAGAAGCACTAGATTAAAGCATGAAATTAAATCAAACTAAGAGAAGTAAAAGAGGCGGCAATCTGGAATGAATCTTGTCAAGACTCTTATTCTATCCACTAAGTTCTGATGAAACATAAGTTGAATGAGAAAGCATTAAGTTCAAAAAACTGGAAGCACTATAAGTTAATTAGATGCAGGATACGCCTTTTGTCCAGCCCCCTGGAAAGCTGGATCCAAGTCTTTCATGGAAACAGCCATAATGTTCTTCTATTATCTTGTCTTCCACAACCTAGCTTGAATATGGAAACCATATAGCAGAAAATCAGTAGAAAGATCAAAGGGCTAAACTGCTAAAGCNGGGGGGTTGTAAACAACTCAATTGATCCTTCAGATTATGGTATTTTTTATACTACAAAGTAATTGAGATACAGTTTAAATCATTAATAACTTAAATTTCTTAGTAATAACTTGTTTAGTCATTCAATATGGTAGGAATCTTCAAGATAATAATAATAGTGAAAGAAACTCAAGTAATGGTTGAACATGCTTTACAAAACAGCCTTCATTACCACTCATTTTTCACCTTCAAAGAATATATCTACTCTCATGCAGCATATCTCCAAAATATGGTAAATTAACAGTTGGAAGGACTGTGGATAAAAAGCACATGGCCTTTTGCCATTAAACATCCTACTTAAAATATATATATATATATGTTCTAAAAGAAAGGAACCAAAGAATCAGCACATTCATGCACCACCATGATATTGATGACTGTATCACAAGCTATTACAATGAACATAAATGCATTCTTAATCATCTAAATGGATATATAATAGTTAACCAAACCTCCATAGTGTGCTACTGCTCATAGTCAAACTGACGCTCTCTAACACCTAGTTGTTCTGACTTCAGTGCTAATTGTTTCAATAACCCCTATGCAATGTGCCTTCAACTAGGGAAAATTAAGAAATTGCTTGAAAGAATGTAAACTGATATAAAATGATGCTGAGTCATTCTTTACTCAACACACGTTGCTTCAGAGCCAAAAGATGTCTCCAACGTACACATGAAGCATTTTGTTATAACAAGTAAAACAATAGGACAAAGATGACACGCAGCAAAAGCTCATATGCAATGCAATGTACAGGAATCGATTTGCTCATACAATCGGAAATTTGAGTGAGAATTATAATAGAGCAACTATGTGGTAATTAGATATATTATACAAAAACAAGTATCCATCAAATGACATGGATGCACATCCGCACATGCCACAGTTCAACTTATCTCGAAATTCGAAAACCCAACAAGCTAAAATGCTCCAATATGTCAAAGATGTTACATTTTCCAATGTTCCGAACTTCAAAGCTCTATGGTTTTAAAATTATTAAAGATTACAGAAGTTCACACCTTCACATCAAAAAACAAACCGCAGCTAAATTATGCAGCCAACAATCACCTTAGTTTCACAGCTCAGACAACAAAACACATTGGGTCAATCAAGTTTTACTGTAAAAGACGAAACAGATCAAAATTCAAAAAATACCTCAAAAGAGCTTATATATATAATCCAGTTAACCCCAAAAAAAATGAAAAAAAAATCAAATCAAATCAAATAAATCGAAACACGGTCCATGTCCCATACCTGTGAAGAAGCAGAAACGCCGATCGATTTAGCCTTATCGGACTTGGCAAATTCAAGCAGAGTTCAATAAAGCAGTAAACCAAAAAGCAGAAATCCGGAACTAAAGAAGACACCCAAATCCAGTGTCAAGGGAATCCAACTGAATAGCAGCAGATCCAATCTATGGAGCAAAATTGGGGAAAATCAAACGATTTTCATGAAGTGAGAAAATGGGGAAAAAAGCTTGGGGATGGAAGAAAGTCAGAGAAAATAGTGGAAGGTGGGGCTGGGAGGGAAGAAGAAGAAGAAGAAGAAGAAGAAGAAGAAGAAGAAGAAGAAGAATAAGTATTTTAGAGGGAGAAAGAAGGAATATTACAGGAAAAAGTGAGAGATGTAGAGAGAGAAAGTAAGAGAGAGAAAGAAGGGGGTTGGAGGGAATGATGAATGCCAGGCGTGCTTATCACTAACGGCGACATTAGCCTCCCCACAGCAACACAGGCATGAACTGTAAAACTGCTATTAAAATATTTAAAACTCACTCTTTTTTTGTTTCTCTTTTTCATGTTTTCACAAAATCAGCATTATTTAGGAAATTTTTCTTACTTTCTCAAGCGACGGTAAGAAAAAAATCCACAATTAGATATTGAGAAAAGAAAGTTCCAGTAAAGTCAGAGTCTTTCGTCAATCTCTTTCAGGTGACATTATGTTGCATTTTTTTAGTCAAATTTTAGCATTTTAGTGCTTAATACTTTGTAAGTGCATATCCGATTAGTAATTTATTAGATGCTACTGGGTTGAGAGATTTGGAGATTTGGATCATATATTAATTGAAAAATTAAATTATTTTAAAAGACATCGAAATGCATCTCATAAAGGAAAAAGGGTAAAATCACCTAACGTTTTAATTTTAATCAATCACCTAAAGGCAGAAAAACCACTGTTCTTTGTTTGGTTTAAATGTGAAGTCAAACATCTAATCATTCTAGGTCAAATTTTTTTTTTCAGTATTCAATATCTATTTTAAATTTTGTTTTGGTTCTTAATTTTTTTAGTTCCATTTTAGTCTTTAATATTTTTTAAAAATTTCATTTTAATCCTAATAAGCAATGCTATCGATCATTAACTACTAAATATAATTATACATCTCTCATTTTCAATCCAAATGTAACCAAATCAAATCTACCAGTTACAATTATTTTTTTACTTAGTTGACATTATTGACAAATGAAACAAAATCAAACCTAAAAGTGGGATTGTCCATTTTATAAAAATGATAACATCTCTCTCATTTTCATCATGTTTCATGTTTGAATATGATGAAATCAAAGCTATATATTATTCTTCATGAGCATTTTTCCATCAAATTTGACTTTGTTTACTGACAGTCTCAACTAAAATAAGAAAAGAAAATCTTCAAGAGTATCCTACAACTTTGATTTAGTGGCATTGACTTAAAACAATATATATTTAATCATATTTAATAGTTAAAGACTAAAACAAATATCAATGACCAAAACAAAATGTAAGATGAATATTATGGACCAAAATAAAATTTGACCTTTTTTTATTAAGGTACAATATTCTCCCGTACCAAAATGACTTATTTTAGACAATTTTAAAAGTGTACTCATTTTTTGGATAGCATATATAAAAATCCAACTTATTAGTTTGACTCGATTTAGAGAAAATCTATTTTTTATCTGTGAGTTGATCTCAAAATTATAATTTACTTTTATATATAATTTTTTTATAAATATTAACTATTTAATCTCTAAAATATTATTTTTGAAAAATAAACAAAAATATATTTCAAATATTTAGAGATTAAATCAAAGTTTTGAAATAAAATTAAATACTAAAAAAATTTTATTTTTCTCTTAGAAAACTGCAATTCATAGAGTAAAGGTTAAGAACAAACCAAACAGATATATGTTACGGATGCAAACGGTTGAACGACGTCCTCAAAATAAAACTTTAAAAATCATTTTGTAAGAAATGGTTTGGTAATATAAGTGACCCCTAATCAATTAAATTTAGTGATAACTCTGTTGTAGTTTAATCATGTTGAAGTGAGATTCATCAGCTGAGTTCATAGTGATACACTCAGGGGGCTTCATTTTGAGGTTGCGTCGTTGTGTTAAATATGTGTCCGACACTCGTACAACACCCACACGAACATATTTTTAAATTTTAAAATATAAAATTAATTTTTGAGATTTTAACATGACAAACAATAAAAAAAAATAATGACATATATAATAAATATATACTATGATTTTAAAGTTTTTATTAAATTTATGAATTTTTAATTATTTTTATATATATAAATATATGTCGTGTCGTGTCATGTAATGTAATGTTTAAGAATTTAACGTGTCAGTGTGTCTGTATCTATGTCGTGTCTCGTGTCCGTATCAGTGTCCATGCTTCATAGACTAATACCAACTATAAATCATTTTTATAAACATAAACCATTTGGTTTTTCAATGGACACTTTATCAAGTAAATGCAATTTTCTAAAATAAAAATGCCAAAGTTCTATTTTGGTCCCTCAAGTTTTTTTGTTTCGTTTTGATCCCTCATGTTTGCTCAAAGTTTTGTTTTGGTCCCTCAAATTTTTTTCATTTTGTTTTGGCCCCTCGAGGTTTAAAAAAGTTTCACTAGTAGTCCCTGATTATTTTCCATCCACTTTTTCCGTTAAAAGAACTAGAGGGAAGGACCTAAATGAAAAAGAGTTAGGATTAATGGTGAAACTTTTTAAAAACTTGACAGATCAAAACAGAACTTTGAGCAAACATGAGGGACCAAAATGAAACTTTGAGAAAACATGAGAGACCAAAACAGAACAAAAAAAAACTTGAGTGACCAAAACAGAACTTTGAGAAAACATGAGGGGCCAAAACAGAACAAAAAAACTTGAGAGACCAAAACAAAACTTTAAACAAATATGAGGGACCAAAATAGGACTTTGGCCAAATAAAAAGATACCAAGAAGAAAGAAAAGAGTTTTGGTTGGTCACAAGAAAAGAGAGATGATTGGATGGAAAAAAGAGAGAGAGAAATAAGAAAGGTCGGTCACCGGCTGGCTAGTGGCTACCGCTAATTATTCATTCAAAGTTCATAACTTTGTTTATGTATTGTATTGGTATTGCCCATTCATTCAATTTAAACCCTAAAGCCTAAAGCCATAGGTGGGACCCTCTTCCTATTAACTTTGTACCCATAATTCATAAAGTGCCTATCTCTCCCATACACCTTTACCTCCATTTCCAATCTTGTCTCTTCAAAATTAAATTCAACAATCGATATTTGGTTCTACATTTACAATCACTTCAACGTAATGTTTACCAAGCCATTATGACACCCAAATCGCACATTACACACATACTTATGCCCCCCATTTTAGAATTTATATCAATATTTCAAAATTTGGATCACACTAATCGAATTAGAACCAATATAAAAAACGATTCAATTTATATGATTGGACTACTTTGAATCATTCTAAATTGTTCAAAGCCACTTTGGCTTAAGTTAAATTATGAATTAGTCACTTTTTTTCCAAAAAATAGATGATCTATTGTGTTTAATTAAATGAGAAAAAAAATGCAACTTGAGATATCTATATAATTGCATATAATTGTAAGGTAATATAATCTCTATTTTTCTAAATAACTTAATAATAAAAAATAATAATTTTTTAATTAATCAAAACTATGTATGTAGCTACATTACTGATTGCATATAATGTCTAAATCTAGACTAACTTTTATTTTATTTATGATATCTTTTTATTCGATTGTCAATTTTACTAATTGAATATTTAAACCCATCATCAAAAGGTTTTCTCCTCTTCAATCTACTTTAATTTTTAAAACACTAATTTATATATATCAAGCATATTTTTCCTCTTGATGGAGATGAATTTTTTTTTTGTCAGGTATCTATTAGAACAGACCTAATGACTAATCTCTCGAGTACTCTGATGCCCAAAATTGAGGGCGACCCTACTAAACATATCTTGCCTCTTGATTTTGGTTTTGATTCTAAATTTCTCTGTTACTCCTTCCGTTCCTATATATCTGATGTTTAAGGTAAATACACACTGACCAATGAAATGATTAGCTCATCTAAAATGAAGAGAAAAATGAAGTAAAAAGACTAAACTATCCCTATTAAATTACTTGAAAAATGTTTATTCATTTATGACTCTACTATATTTAATAGGGATAGAATAGTAAAAAAATAATTAATGCTCTCTTGAAGTTGTAAAACATCAGATATTTTGGAATAAAAAAAGTTCTCCAGAAAAGCAGATATTCAGGAACGGAGGGAGTATTATATTTTTGGGTAAATTACACTTTGGTACCCTGTGGTTTGACCCTATTTCACTTTGGTACCCTGTGGTTTGAAACTTGACACTTTGGTACCCTGTGGTATTCTCCATTAACACTTTGGTACCCTTTGGAGCTATTTTTGTAATTTTAACCATAAAAAATTTTACAAAAATTACATATTGACCCCAAAAAAATTTTAAATTTTTCATTTTAGTCCCTATATAATATGTATCCAGGGACCTATTTGTAATTTTTTAAAAATTTTTTGGGGTCAATATGTAATTTTTGCAAAATTTGTTATGGTTAAAATTACAAAATAGGTCCAAAGGGTACCAAAGTGTTAATGGAGAATACCACAGGGTACCAAAGTGTCAAGTTTCAAACCACAGGGTACCAAAGTAAAATAGGGTCAAACCACAGGGTACCAAAGTATAATTTACCCTATATTTTTTCTTTTGTTGAAACTCCTAACATCTTATTAATTTTTTTGTTTATACCAAAAATTCCATAAATTATAATAAATGACAATCTTTAAATTAAAAAATTTTCATGATATATGAAATAACACTTTTGGAATATTATGCCAAACATCAAAATATACTTTTTAATTATTATTAAAAACAACAATAATCGATTACAAACTTGGATATGTTAAACATAATAATAAATAAATCAAGTTTGATTGATCTAGTGGTTAGTTCATTATATCGCCTCGTGTATGCAGTAACCAATTAGCCAACAGCAAACCCTTAAATGGAGCTCATATCTGCGGAAGATTAGTCCTTAGCCTATCGGGTTGGAGGATACCTTAGACAACCCAAAAACAAACATAAGAACAAATAAAGCAAAAGAAAAATAACAAAAGTATCATTTGTATAAAGTATAAACTTAAAGTCTCTGGGTAGCTTTTGATCTTTTTTACATTTAAGGAAATTGGACAATAAAAAAATTTGAAGAGAATTTTATAAATTTTATATTTTTTATTGTAGTTTCTTGCTTGTTTTGGATAAAGGACAATATTGTATGATATACATTTTTAAATACAGATAGCAACATATGAGTATACTTCTAATTATATATTTCAAGCTGTATTATTCTAAATCAGTATCAAACTTCAAAGCAAAAAACAAAAAAAGAAAAATCAGTATCAAACTATCAATTAATTGAATTATTGAAATTAGAAAATTTGATTATCTGTAAAGTCAGAAGGAAGGCACCGGCCCACCACCCAGCGCCGCCATAGCAGTCCCTTGAAGTTGGCTTCTTCTTCTTCTTCTTTTCTGGAAAATGATGTGTCAATCAAATCATATCTTAATTTATATTCATGAATTTAATGTTTAATTTGCCCATAATACATCAATATATATTGTTGATTTAATATATACTCTCAAAACAATGATGAACCTTGGACCATATATTCATACAACGTGCTGCTTCCATGGTGGCACGTCGTATTTTTGTCATCTACCAATTGCAACGCAATATATGTGAATGATTGAATTTTCATTTTTTTTAAGGGTTCAAACAAAAGTTTTGAACAAACATAAAACTGCATTACTAACAAACGAAACCATTATTTTATGGAGAGAGAGAAGAAAGAAACCGTATGAGTAAACTATCAGTGTTGCGTTTATGTTATTTGGCACGTTAAAGCTTCTGACATAAAAATGTGCAACGATATATATATATAAGCTCAGAAATTTGGATCCAAGTAACATATCTATCTAGATATATATATATATATATGTATATATATAAGAATTAAATATTTAAAATTGTTGATAAAAGAAATAAAAGTATGCTATATACAAACGTAGAAATCTACTCTTGTTTAAACATTGTGAATATAGTTTTTATTATTGAGAGATTCTTCTACTATAAGTATATATGCATGTGTGTAACATAAATCAAGTTTAAATTAATCAGTATGAAATCTTAGAATTTTAGAAATAAAAAATGATCGACAACAAACCAAATGTTTTATTGGTAAAAAAAATATAGAGTAAACTAATAATTTAGTCCCTTAAAGATCATCGAACTGACAATTTAGTCTCTAAAATATTAAAAAATATATTTAGTCCCTAAAACATTAAAATAGTATACTTTTTAGTTTCTAAAAGATTAAAACAATACTATTTAGTTCATAAAAATGACTAATTAGTATACTGTTTCGATCTTTCAGTGACTAAATTGTATATTCCAATCTTTTAAGGATTGAGTTGTCAACTCAGTAATCTTTCAGGGACCAAACTGTTAGTTTACTCAAAAATATATTATCTCTTCCTTGAATGATGAATATGACCGTTAAATGATGATCCTTAGTTCCTTACAATAATTAATTTTTATTCTTAATTAATTTACATTATTAGATAAGACTTTTAAATGAACACATACACCAACTAACTGTAATAAGGATTTAAGAAAGCGGAAAAATATTAAGATTTTCGCCAATTGAATCCCAATGTCACGAAATATTTAATTTATTGTATTATACTAACACGTTAAAAATTGAGTACTACCTTTAGATTTTTTTTTTTTTGGTAGACACTACCTTTAGATTTTAATCAATATGAAATTCTCACTTTAAACCAAACATCTAAATTAACAATAAATAATACTCCCTTCGGTTCTATATATCTGATGTTCAAGGTAAATGCTCATAGATTAATGAAATGATTAGTTCACATAAAATGAAGAGAAAAATGAGATAAAAAACTAAACTATCTCTATTAAATTACTTGAGAAATGTTTATTCATTTTATGACTCCGTATTAATTAATGTTCTCTTGAATTATTCAAAATAGAGATAAAATAGTAAACAAATAATTAATGTTCTCTTGAAAGTTCTCTAAAACATCTAGACGAAGTACTCCGTATTAAATAACTACGCGAGCCTTATTAAAAAGTAAATTAATTAACGAGACAAATCAAAACATATATTAGATAAATTTCATGAGCAAAGGAAAAGGACAAATTAAAGGAACTCCACTCCTTTCTATTTCATCACCCCTAACAAAAACAACATAATAAATTAATAATCACCAATTAAATCACAACTTTCTTCTACATTCATCGATCATGCATCACTGCTCACCTTTTTTTTCTATATCCAATTAATCGACAACTTTCAAATCAATAGTGAGTGACCTTTTTAATATTGGACTTGGGAGAATCAGAGAAAAGAAGATATATACATCAAATAAGAAATAAATATAAAAAAGATATATATTTAAATATAAAAAGTTATAACACAACTCTTGCTTTTGTAACTTGTAGGACGTTCATGCGACTTTTGGGTTTGCGGGGGGCATGCATGGCCTTCTATCCTCAAGCCCCCACCACTAACCACAGGCAGGATATATAAGTTCCATACATAATATATATATATATATATATAGTCTGATTTATTTATTTCAACATGCTTTCATTTTAATTTTCCAAATATATATATATATTCTCTATCTCTATATATATAATATATGTGTGTATGTGTCTGTGTATGTCGTTGCGTTTGGATGTGGTTGTGATGATGATCACATGATGATGTCTTGATAAAAATGGCTTCTAAAAGCATCCATGTGAGCCAGTTGTAAGCATATAGCAACAATGAGAGATCCATCCTCATGACGATTATGAAAAATCAAAGAACATCCATCTGATGCATCGGGCCCTGGGCCCATTAAAAATTCCTCTCCCCACCCAAAATCAAGCCCATATAATGGCAAAGTAAGCCAACTCACCACTCCTATATTTGGATTTCCATAAAAAGCCCCTTTCTCTTCTTCACTATTCCTTAATTCTTTTAGTGCATGTATATCTTGTAACTTGTTCAAATCCTCTTCTTTTTTCAACGTCTCAATCAACGACCTTATGTACTCGTCTGTCACCTTCTCTATCACTTCCCTTACTTTACTTGCAGCATACCCTAATGGTTTTGACACCAATTCTCCTGCAACACTTGTAGCCACCACATCAAATGTTGCATTCCCAAAGTACTCTTTTGGCAATTCAGGCTTCATTCGACTCCTTGCGTCAACGCAAACTCCTAATGTTGTGGCTTGTTCTTTCTTGTGTTCTCTTGCTTTACACGCGCTTCTCCATATATGTCCTGTTATTGTTTCATACCGAGTATACCCTTTTCGGCCTGTGGGCTTGGTCCAGGCCCAACTCTCGTTTGCCATCTTTCTCAAACTCTCCACTTGGGCTTGGCTTAATTTTAGCATAGCCGTTGTGGTTTTTTTGTTCCTTTCTTCTTTGGTGTTGGAATGACCAATTAATAAAGGAGGAGATGACGTGTACTCTGGATGGTCAAAGGATGGTGGTCCGGCTGGTGGCTCCCCGGCTCGTAGCACTTTCCGGTTGAGAAATGGCATCTTTTGTAGAGGCTCACCACGTGCAAGTCTAGCCCACTCCAAAATAAAGTGATGCGCAGCTGTTGTTACATTTTCATTTATATTAAATTTACATTAACTTAAAATTGTGGTAATTAGTTATTAATTATAATATAATTAAAATAGACTAAATTTCTATTTTAGTCCCTCACACATTAACTTTTTCTCATTTTGGTCCTGATTTTTATTTTTAGTTTAGGCGCCATTCACAATTTACTGTTATGAAATTTAGTCCCTCTTCTAGGCGTACTAAATTAATTGTGTAACAATGTTATGTAATAACACTAGTAGTTGTTGAGAAGAGGGCATAATGAAATTAAAATTGTTAGGTAAACATATTCTGAATTAGAAAAAAGTAATTTATGAGGGAGAAAATGAAATTTTAGTGAATTAAAAGGGGTTGAGTTTGTACATTGACATTATTGACATTATTAGTGATTATACCTGGTCCATCGAGAAGTGCGTGAGAGATAGAGATGGCAATGGTGAGGCCTCCACATTTGAAGGTAGTGAGCTGAACGAGAAGCAAAGGCAAATGATGAATTGGGAGAGTGTAGTCTATCATAGGAAAAAGTTGAGTGTATTGGGGACATGAGAATAAGTCACCAACAATATCATCCAACCTCAATTCACAGTGAGCTTCAATGAATTGAACCCCCATGGCATTGCAATCAAGCTCGAGACGACCCTTATTATTATTGTCGTCTATCCACCGTAAACGACCAGCAAGAGGATAAAACGGCACTAAGGCTCTGCTCAAAGACTGTTTCAAGGTGTGAGCGTAATTATTATTGGAAGAAGAAGGACGACGATAGAGGTAGATGGAGGGAACATGAGTCAATGTGCCTATTTGATCCAATTCAGATAACGCCATCACGCCCCTCCACGTCGGATCACATGGCTTCACCGTCGAATACACTTTCCTCGTTACACATGACATCTTTAATTTCCTCTTTATCACTTCGTTAATTGTTATATCTTTGATTTGATACTTGGTTATTGTGGATTGAGGTCACAAGCCTGAAATGTTCGTCCTATTTAAAGACCCTCTAAAATGATGGATGGCGTGACTACATTATATATTATTTTTACAATCAAAATATGCATTCAACTAATATACGAGTCCTATCTTGTAATTAATTAAAATTTCTTATTTTAAAAATGGTAAATTATTATCTTGTTCTACGGGTCGATTTGACTTTGGTATCTTGTTCTTTCAAAAGTAACACTTGGGTACCCTGTTCTTTCAAAAGTGACATTTTGCTACTATATTCTTTGCAACGTTGAAACTTTTGTATCATGTTTTATGGACCAATTTTACATTGGTACCCTGTTCTATGTTTGTTAGGGTACCAAAGTGTTAACGGTGCAAAGAACATAGTACCAAAATGTCACTTTTAAAAGAACAGCGTACTAAAATGTTAACGGTGCAAAGAATAGCGTATCAAAGTGTCACTTTTAAAAGAATAAGATACTAAAGTGAAATCGGTCCATCAAATATGGTATCCACATATAATTTACCATTTTTAAAACATGGTCGTCCAATGGAGAATTGTCGAGAAAAGCATGTTTATTGGTTAAAGTTATATTTTGGTCCATGAACATGGATTTCATTTTAATTTGTAATTATTTGTTTCACCTTTGGTTTCAATTGTGATTATGGCAAGTTCGTTTGCGCTTTGATTATAATCTGCTCTGATTATAATCGTAATAAGCATGTTCGCTTATGCTCTTTTTCTGATCAAATTATAATTATGATTTTTTTATAATCAAACACACTCAATTACACTTATACCCCTATATATATACCTATAATTATTTATACTCTAATACAATCAATCATCCATCACAAGGGTAAAATAGTCATTTACTTCAATATTGGATCATATTGTAAATACTCATTATTGTATTGGGCTAAAATGTTATTTTGCCCAAATTATTTGTGAATCAAATTATTATTTTAGCTATTCTTGTCTTCCTCCTTTCTCTCTCTCCTCCATATTCGCTTCATCCATTCATGGCATTGAACCAGAAATCTGCAGTAAGGATCAAAAAATAAAGTTTAGGCATCTCTTCCGATTCCACTTCATCTCCAATCCTACAAATTCGAGACCATCACACTGATACATTCTCACCGACGAACACTACTCACAATCATCCAATTTCTCAATCCAAGTCCAATCCTTATCTTCCATCCCACACTTCCCACCAAATCCACCAGCACACCCAACAAAACTACGCCGAGAATTTTTGTCACCATGAGTGATTCAATAGGGAAGTGAGAGGGAAGTGAGAGAATCAGAGGATATATATAAAAAGAATCTAATAATGTTCGTTTTTGCTCAAATCCGGCGAAATCGCCGGAGAACTTTTGAAGTACTCCACCTGCGCTGGTGGCGAAGCTGATGGGCTTGGAGGAAGGTCCGGCGGCGAATACTAATCGGTGGCGAGGAAGAGAAAGCGAGAGACGAGAGAGAGGAAGAGGGAGAGGGAGAGAGAGAGACGAGGAGAAGAGAAGCAAAAAAAAAATTAAGCCAAATTGAATATTTTGTTCGGGTTCGTTGCTTTTTTTTTCATTCTCTCTCATGTTGTGCGAAACGGTGGACCATTTTTTTCGTTGGTCCACCGAATGTCGGGGCCAAATGCTACGCTTTAGTCCTTTCGATCCACCATTTCGTATGCAAAAATGAATTCAGTGGACCAAACAAAATAATCACCTCCAAAGTTGCACATGATTATAATCATATTTTCACGCTTTCCAAGGCAAACAGTGACATAATTTGATTTTGAGTAAACTACTAAATTGGTCCCTGGATTATTGACTCGCTGATAGATTGGTCCCCGAATTTAAAAAATTGACAAATAGGTCCCCGAATTTTTCTAACGAGTCAAATAGGTCCTCGAATTTTTCTAACATTTGTCAAATAGGTCCTTCTGTGCATGTTATTCGGGGACCTATTTGACTAACGTTAGAAAAATTCGGGGACCTATTTGTTAATTTCCTAAATTCGGGGACCAATCTGTCAGCGAGCCAATAATCCAGGGACCAATTTGGTAGTTTACTCTTTGATTTTTCTATAAGCAACAAACACACTTTGATTATATGTCAAATCACATCTTACGTTTTCCTACTTTTTTCAACTTTTCTACTCTTATACAATTTATCAATTTCCTTACCCTTCTATCTACCAACCACAATCATTACATACCCATTTCAATAATTTCACACCAAATAATCAACTTTCATCCAAACACCAATACACAAATAATCAACTTTGATTACAATCATACTCTGAATATAATCAGAACCTATTTTATTATAAGCGCAAACGAACTGACCCTATGTCTGATTTCTGCCATTATCTTTGGAACTAAACACCTTATCTAGACTATTTATTTCTCATATATATATATATACACATTATAATAAATGAGTTCACATAAAAAAGAAAGATAAATTTGATTTTTTAAAAAGAAAAATTAATTATAAATATCTCTAATTTGTGATTAAAAACAATTTTTTTTTGCTAACAAATTAAATGACACATATCAAAGATAAAACGTCAATCTTAATTGTATATGTGAGAGATAACGACAGAAATCAAATGAAATATCATGCTTTTTACTAATAATAGAAAAAAAAAATTGAGGATCAAAACAGAATTCACCTTACAATTCAGATACCAAAATGAAATTTTAACCTATATTTATTTAAACTTGTTTAGGCGTTCAAAGTGAGATGAAATGAGAATGATGAATTGTTTAACGCCGCAATTGGTGTGTTCTGTTAGATTAGATGAAATGAATTTCTTATGAGTGACTACTGAGGAACGAGTGTCCGTCCTTGAATATAATGCGTCAGAATTTCAATTTCGTTTGTCACGCGTGTGTGCAAGGTAAGCAAGTAACTAATTATATATGTAAAGTGTAAACGAAGGATCATATATTCATATCACAACAAAAGCATGGTTTTGGTTTCCATATTTATTTGAAGTTCCAAGGTTTTGAACATTAAGTGCAATTTCAAGGTGAAATTTACTTTTAACAAAAACTTGTCACTAATACTGTCGTAAAAGTAACCAAAACAAAATTGTAATGGACACTCTACCGTCACAAATTTATTTAAACTTTTGAATTTGACAATCTTAATTGAATGTAATAAAATCCACTCCCCTCAAATAATGGTCAAATTAATAAAAACAAAAAAAAAATATTCCATGCTGTTAATTGTCTTTTTTTGTTTAGTTTTCATAACAAGGAAAAATATTTCTTAACTAATTAATTAGACGACAACTAAGACCCTTACTATATATATACTCTAATTGCGCAAATCAAAATCTTGAAGACTAAAAACTTACAAGGCTCGTTACTTATTTCCCAACCTAGATAAAGTTACATAAATTTCACACCTTAATCATTATTCTAGGAGCGATGATTCATTGAAAATAAAAAAATTCATCACAAGTTGTCTAACATGTATGCATGGTGCAATGAACTCCGAGAATGTATGCCCTATGCTATATATAGCGTCAAGTGTGTGTTACTTACATGCGTTTCTTTGAACGTGGTTTTCAATATTGATGATGATGATCAAGACAATGTACATGTCTTGATAAAAATGCTTCTTAAAGGTAATCATTGGCCATTGCATGCACATAAAAACGACGAGAGCACTATCCCATCACGACTATACAAAATGAAGGAAGACCCATCCAATTTATTGGGCCAAGGGCCCATTACGAACTCAAGACCCTACCCAAAATAAAGCCCATATATATAATGGTAAAGTCAGACAGCTTATCACCTCATTTGGGTTTCCAAAGAAAGGCCCTATCTCTCTCCTCACTTGATGACACTAGTGCATGCATATCTTTTTCTTTTTTCTTTTCTTTTCTTTTGGATCAAAGGGTAGAAGAACATTGGAAGATGTTTAGACCTCAAATGATGTGATTCTTCAACCTAGTGCAAATCAATCTCTCATTGTGTGAAAAAATCTCAAATACGTGTTCTCTTATTATGTGCTAAAGACTGTGTCTTGACTCTCTTTATAAGGATCCTATTAAATTTAATTAATCTTTTCATCTTTTGCTTTCTATAAATCTCTACTTAATTATTTCTATAAAAAAAGTGACCCTTATTGTAAAGGTTGTGAAGATCTTAGAATTTTAAGTGAAATTCTAATGTTTATTTTTTTTGTCGGATATTTTATTATGATAAGAGTGATTAATAAAATAGTATGTGTCAATCCCTATAAAAGATAGTTCGTTTGTGTTATTCTCCTTCTTATAAAAACTCCTCTAATTCTTTTATTCATGATGAAACACATTTGATAGAAAATAGTTAACTATCTCAATAAGAGGTTAATTAAAAACTAATTGATTTTATTTTAAAATTTTCAATTTACTCCCCTCTTTTTTTTTTTATAATAAGAGGAAATATATTAAATAACAGCCAAACGGCACTTACAATTGATCCAAGACTTCAAAAATGATAAACAAGAATAATAAAACCTAAATATTGTTGAACTAGAGGATGAATTGGGCTCATAAATCGTTCCCATAAAGAATACTGATCTTATAAGGATGATATTCTGAGGATAAAAAACATCACTAAGCGTGTTGTCAACAAAAAGTTTACAATTATATATATTGTTTGTCAAAGAGGAAAGCATCTTCACGGTAAAGAAACCATCGACTTTACCAAAATGATATCGAACGTGAGATCAGAAGATCCGAAAAAATTTAAGACTAAAATTTGAGAAAAACTAAAGAAACACAACCAATCAAGGGGGATAAATCATATCTGAAAGAACAACTACCAAAAACAGGGGACTAAATTTAGATATGAGATTATTTAAGACTACTAAAAAAAGATGAGAAGAGGAAAGAGATACCACTAGAAAATAAGCTTCAGATCTCGACGGGAGAGACAAGTAGGGGGTTGCCGCTGCTGTGAGTAGGGACAGTCCCAACAATATTCTACGTGCGATGGTCGTGGGATGCTGCAAGGACAACAGAGACGAGAGAGAACCCCAGCGAGTTTTGCTTTTGGGTTTGTTCAATTGATATCGGGGCTAAATAAATTTACTCCCCTCTTATTTACTTTTTTACTAATAGAACATGATTTTATTTCAATTTCCGAAACATATATTCTTCAAATTTATATATGTGCGTATGTGTTGAGTGTGTTATTGCCATTGATTGCGGCCGATTTGTAACTGATGATGATTACATGGACGACATGATGATATCTTGGTAAAAATAGTTCCTAAAGGCATCCAAGTGAGTCACTTGTATGCATATAACGACTAGGAGAGATCCATCCCCATCACGACTATTCAAAATCAAGGAATATCCAATTGATGCATTAGGCCCTTTGCCCATCAAGAACTCGTCTCCCCACCCAAAATCAAACCCATATATCACTAAAGCCTGCCAAACTCACCACATCAATGTTTGGGTTTCCACAGAAAGGCCATTTCTCCTTCTCACTCCAGCTTGATGATGATGACACTATTTCTTTTAGTGCATGTATATCTTGAAACTTGGTCAAATCCTCTTGAGTTTTCAACGTCTCAATCAATGACCTTACGTACTCGTCCGTCACCTTCTTTATCACTTCCCTCACTCTACTCGCAGCATACCCTAATGGTTTCAACAACAATTCACCAGCAAAACTTGTATTCCCAAAGTACCCTTTTGGCAGTGTAGGCTTCATGCGACTCCTTGAATCAACCGTAACTTTCACTGCTATTAATTGCTCCTTCTTAAGCCCTCTCGCCTTGCACGCACTTCTCCATATATGTCCCGTTATTGTCTCGTACTGACTAAATTCCCTCCACCCCGTGGGCTTGTCCCAACTCTCATTTGCCATCTTTCTTAATTTATCCACTTGGGTTTTGTTTAATTTCAATATGATCGTTGTGATTTTTTTGCTTCTTTCCTCTTTGGTATCTGAACGACCAAGTAATAAAGGAGGAGACGACGTGTACTCCAAGTGATCTAGGGATGGTGGTCTGGTGTGTGACTCTTGGACTCGCAGCACGCTCCGGTCCAGAAATGGCACGGTTTGTAGAGGCTCACCGCGTGCAAGTCTAGCCCACTCCAAAATGAAATGAATGATCGCTGACATTCCATTATATTAATTAATTGGATGGGTAAATTACGTATAAGGTCCCTGCAGTTTGGAGGATTTTTTGTTTAGTTTTTTTCTCAAACTATGAAAATAGTTTGATTTTGGTCCTCAAACTATTTGTTGTTCTAAAGTCGTGTCCAAATTCATCCGATGATTATGCGCTATGGATAATGGAGAAATAACGGTTATTTTTTTGTTGGGAAAATACACAAATTTCCATGTGTTTGTTATTTTTCTGGTTCGAATCATGGGTAGCAAAAAAATTGCAATGTTGTTTTGTTGGGAAAATACAAAGTTATGAACCAAATTGTATATTTAAAATAATTTCCATATTACTTGCATTCTAGTCCCCAAGTTATCATATACACATATTAGGGACCGGTTCATTGGACCTATACAAATTTATAAACCAAATTGTATTCATTGGACCGATACAAAGTTATGGACCAAATTGTACGTTTACAATAATTTTCCTGTTATTTGCATTCTGGTCCCCAAAATATTATTTGTTTATTTTTTTGTTGTTCAATTTCATAAATAGGCCCCATTATTTATGGCTGGTATTTTCTACGAGCATTGAGTTATCATTTTACACATGTTAGGAATTGATTCATAGGCCTGATACAAATTTATGGACCAAATTGCNTGATTATGCGCTATGGATAATGGAGAAATAACGGTTATTTTTTTGTTGGGAAAATACACAAGTTTCCATGTGTTTGTTATTTTTCTGGTTCGAATCATGGGTAGCAAAAAAATTGCATTGTTGTTTTGTTGGGAAAATACAAAGTTATGGACCAAATTGTATATTTAAAATAATTTCCATATTACTTGCATTCTAGTCCCCAAAATATTACTTATTATTTTCTTTATATTCAAATTCATAAATGTGCCCCATTATTCATGGCTGGGATTCTCTACAAGCTTTGAATTATCACTCACACATGTTAGGGATTGATTAATTGGCCGGATACAAATTTATGGACCAAATTGCATTCTTAAAAAAAATTAATGTTATTTTCATTTTGGCCCATAATCTCATCCAATAGGATGGACCAAAATCCATCATCCTATAGGATTGAGAAATCACGCTTTCCAATATCATCTCATCCCAATATCATCCCAGTCANTTGCCCCATAATCTCATCCAATAGGATGGACCAAAATCCATCATCCTATAGGATTGAGAAATCACGCTTTCCAAGAGCATCTCATCCAAATATCATCCCAGTCAAACCCCAGTCAAACACCTATCATCTCATCTCAATCTCAATCTCAACATCATTATTTCATACCATTTCTACCCCTATACAAATTAAAAAAATCCATAATCATATTTCAACCAACCACAATCATTACATACCCTTTTATATAATTTCACACCCTATTATACATCATTTTCTCTCAAACCATCCAAACACCACTACATCATTTCATCTCATCCTAATTTCAACATCATCTCATGTCATCTCATAGGTTGAGATTGGATTGAGATTGGAAGTTGCCAAACAGCCCCTTAGATACTCAAAATATGCCAAAGTCTTATTTTGGTTCCTCATGTTTGCTCAAAGTTTCATTTTGGCCCCTCAAGTTTTTTTGTTCCGTTTGGTTTCTCATATTTGCCCAAAGTTCTATTTTGGTCTCTCAACTTTCCAAAAAAGTTTCACCTTTAGTCTTTAATCCTTTTCCATCCACTTTTTTCTGTTAAAAAAGGTAAAATACTAACGTTCATCTCCCAATAATTTTGCTCTTTTGCATTAATGTTCTTCCCTTTTGTAAAAGAGAAAAATTATTGGAAGATGAAAGTTAATTTTTTTTTTTTAACAGAAAAAGTGGATGAAAAAAAGTCAAATATTAATAATGGAACTTTTTAGAAACTTGAGAGACTAAAACAAAATCAAAAAAAAATTTGAAGGACCAAATTAGAACTTTTACCTTCAAAATATTTGAAACATCTAAAATATTGTAAATAGTCGAGAAGTCCATGTGATCTGCTCTAAACAACAGCATGGCTGCCTCCACCGGCAACGAAGAAGACGACGGCAACAAGAGCTCCACCGCCGCCGCAAACGGAAACCTTCTCTCTCTCATTTCCACCGTCACCTCCACCGCCTACTCCTTTCTCTCTCAAAACGACGTCACCCTCCTCTCTTCCCAGACCTTGCTTCTCGAATCCCTTCTTTCCTCCCTTACCCATTTATCCTCTCTCCTTCCTAAACCCCACAATCCCCTTTCTCTCTCATTTCCCCCTCACCCACCACATTCCTGGTTTCATCGTTTTCTTTCTTCCCCTTCAGTCACCGATTCCCAATGGCTCGACGCCTTCCACATCTCCAAATCCTCCTTCACTCGCCTTCTCAGCCTTCTCTCTCCTTCTTTGGCTTCCGCAATCCCCACAATCTCTCCCGATTATTCTCTTGCTGCCGCGCTTTTCCGCTTCGCACATGGAGCTAGCTACAGGACAGTCGCGAGGAGGTTCGGGTTCGATTCGGCCGACGCTTGTCGTGTTTTTTATGTTGTTTGTAGAGCGATTAATGGGAATTTGGGTAATTTGTTTGAGCTTCGGACTGATTCAGAAAAAAATGATGTGGGTTTTGGGTGGAGTTCGCTTCCGAATTGTTTTGGGGTTTTGGGTTTGGAGAGATTTCGAATCGACTGCGAGATATTGGGCGAAAATGGATGCTTGATGCTTCAGGCGTTAGTGGATTCCCAAGGGAGGTTCTTGGATGTGTCAGCTGGGTGGCCAAGTACTATGAAACCCGAATCCGTTTTGCATCAGAGTAAGCTTTATTTGGGTGTTGAGGAATCCAAGGAATTGTTGCAGGGTCCATCGTATAAGCTGAGAGATGGGTTTTTGATCCCTCCATATATTTTGGGAAATTCATGCTTTCCCCTTTTGCCATGGCTTTTAACACCTTATAACAGACTGAATGAGGTAGACAGCTTTAGTTCAGTGGAAAGGGGCTTTAATTCTGCCCATAGTCAGGCAATGCGTTTTGTAGGAGTTGCATTTCGGAGACTTCGAAGTAGATGGCAGCTTCTATCAAAGCAATGGAAAGAAGAGTGTGTTGAGTATTTGCCGTTTGTAATTGTTTCCGGGTGTTTGCTGCATAATTTTCTGATCAGGTGTAGCGAGCCAATGCCTGATGAAAACGTAGGATATATGAAGGAAGAGGATCTTCCTGTTTTTGAAGGAGAAGCAGATGAAGGTGCACAGAGGATAAGAGATGCGCTTGCTTCACATATAAATCGGGTAAGCATTAGAAGATGAATGGCATTTCTAGTTTTCTGTATATAATTGATGGGTGGGTGGTACTTATATGAATTGGCAAAGACCTATTATTGTTTGGGATTTTGGAAGCCTTTTTCAATTCTTGATTGTGAATCATGTATGGCCATCAGTTCACTTCACTCTGTATTTTGACATATCCCAATCATTCTGTTTTTATTGAACTGTATATCTAGATGATGAAAATGACTGATATGAATTGTCAGTATTCATGTCATTATCCTCATTTTATGCATTGAAAAGTGAGAGACATCTAGGAAACAATTGCCCCATTTGTTTCCTAGAACATAGTGAGTATGATTTAGCTTAAATTAATATTGTGGTCTTTGAAGGACGCATAGTTTGGTTTGTTCACTTTAGTTGTAAAAGGATAATTGTCATCAATTGACTTTGATAATTGTTTTTAAATCTCCCAATTTGATCTGGTCGTAAGTTAAACATACTCATAGGAGTTTGAAAATGTCAAATTATGTGAGTTATCTTAATTTATGAGAACATGCATATTTCAAAGATGAAGATCACAGCTTACCAGGATGTGTGAGATATCTAGGCAAGTATTTGCCGGCAACTGCTAGAAGTTTCCTAGAAAAGATTATCAAAACTCTACTATCTGATGTCATATTAGTGGAATAGTGGAAAGGGTAAGTACTACAGAACATGCCACCTTTCACTACTTGAAAATTGAGCATAGACACCTTAGTCATGGATAGATGAACTGGCATTTATGTGTAGACCTAATGCCTATTAGCCCATGATTGATGAACTAATTAGGGTTTTTTGAATAAGTCCTCCCTACCCCATCTGTTGACTATGCTTGGATGATAAGAATGGCATAGCTCGCATTTATTATGAAAGTAAGCATGACTACAGGTATGTAATGAAAAAACCTTTTATTTTGGTGTTCCAAATACATGTATGGATCTGAATTTTTCTTGCATAGAGTGCTTAGTTTATTATTATTAATTTATTATTCCATTGGCAATATCCCTTCAACTTGCTATCCGTTTATATCACATCATCCCCACGTTTGAGAAGCTGCATATATAAAATGATAAAATACCTATTATTATAAGAGTATTGAAGATGAAATTCAAAGTTTCCATGTATTGAAAATAGATTAAAGTTTTAAATTGGTCCCAAACATAGGGGGTAGATTTCAAATTGGTCCCAAACATAGGGGGTAGATTTCAAATTGGTCCTAAATGTTTCATTTGTTTTAGATTGATCCTACATGTTTTCATGATTTTCAAATTGGTCCCAATATAGCCATATATTTCTCGTTTCAAGTTTGAATGTGATGAATCAAGAGTTACATATTACTTTTCACAAGTACTTTCTTTATTTTGTTAGAGTCATCAATAAACGAGGTCAAATTGAGTCTAGAAAATGGACCACTCATTTTATGGTCAAACAAGCGAAGTTGGTCAGATATCTCTCGTGTAAAGTCCGAATGCAATAATTTCAAGATTATGTGTTAACTCTTGAAAAGTTCTTTCTCTCTCCAATTGAAACTGTTAGCGAGCGAGTTCAAATCACTCTCTAAAAGTAGGTTTGGGACTAAAAGTAAAAAGTCATTTGGATGTATAGTCCCAAACTTACTTTCGAGATGCGATGTGATCTCATTTATTAATAGTTTCAACTAGGCAGAAAAAGAACTCTTTAAGAGTTAACATAGTTTCAAACTCGTCGCATTTGGACTTGAAACAAGAGAGATGTGATCAATTTTACTTGTTTGACCATGAATCAAGTGGTCCACTTTCGGGACACGATTTGATAGACAAAATACTTGTCAAAAGCAATTTGTAACTTTAGATTCATCATATTCGAACTTGAAAAAAGAGACATAATTACATTTAGTAGCTTGGGACCAATTTTAGAAATTATGAAAATATGTAAGATCAATATGAAACAAATAAATTGGACTAATTTGAAATATACCCCATATATTTGGGACCAATTTGAAGTTTTGACCTAATGAGAAATTAGTCAATTTCTTTTGTAACTTTGGACCCTTCTTTATTCTTAATGTTATATAAATAATGAAATATAATTATACAAAAACACTCACCAGCTTGAGAAAGATTCCAATTACTAGAGTCTTGTCCAATATGCCAAGAGAAATACCCCAGAAATCCTTTCTGCTTAGCATAGGCAACCTTGGCAGAAACAGATTGAGTATCATCATAACCATACCAATCTGATCCTTTCTGTGCATAATTGGTAACATACGTTGAATTATACGAAACCTGTGGTCCCACTGCTATAATATCCTTATACCTCACTGCCCCAACCCCAGGATTTGTGGCTTGAGCGAACAACCCACCACTATTAGGATTCGTCAATTTCCATTGATACCCATAAAACGGCAAACCCAATGCTAATTTCTTGGAGGATAAGCCCAATCCAATCCATTTCGAAACACCTTGGTCCACACTGAATGTGCCTTGTGGGTTTTTCAAAGGAGCAGGAGGCTGCGTTTTAGAAGGGTATGAATCTGGTATGAAAAGGTCATAAGTCATAATGTTGATCCAATCCAAGTTGTTTGTGATCTTTTGAGGTGGGTAATACTGCAATGGTGAAATCTGGTCTGATCCAGCCACTGCTGCTGTTAGCAGTAATGCTGAGTTTCCAGAGGAGTTTGATTCAGCAGCCACCGCGGTTCGCCACTCGCTGAGGAGTGAACCAAAGTTGGTTTTGTCAGTTGAATTAGATGGGTACTCCCAATCAAGGTCAAGCCCATCGAAATTGTTGTCTCTAGCTAGTTTTATTGAGGAATCAATGAAGGATTTTCTGGTGCTGGTTTGGCTTGCCATTTTGGAGAAATTTGCAGCCAAAGAAGGACCTTTTCCACCACCTATGGACAAGAGGGTTTTAATTGAAGGATTCTTTTGTTGAACTGTTTGAGTGAAGGTTGAGAAAATTGGTGCATTTGAAGATGAAATGGTGACTTGGTAGGTGTTGGGATCAAGGTCTGCAAATGCACAGAAGAGGTGGGTGTAATAGGAGGATTCGATGTCTGAAGCTGCAAGTCCACTGTCTGAATACCAATACCCTCCTTTCACCACAGATTGTGAAACAGAGAAACTGAGTTGGAGGATCAAAATGAGAGTGGAAACCAAAAATGAAAAACTTATGATGGGGTGAACCATTTTGAGGAATAATGAAATGGGTCTGATCCTTTGTTTTCCTAGCTTGATGGGTTTGGAGAAAGTTTGGATTTTGGATATTATATATATATATCTTTACAGAGCAATCAATGCCATTAATTAATGCTAGGTATGTCATGCAAGTAATTATGTTTGAAAATTCTACTGCTGAAATTATACTTTTATATTTGATGGATTCGTGCTCAAGATCTTTCTTTGATCATCTTGAGGTTACAGTTTTTCTAAGTCAATTCCACAAACACTTGGCATAAGTAGCACGTCTTTCAGATTTCATTGAATATGCTTAATTCAAAATTTAGTTTCAAACGAATGGGATAAGATAGAATATTTGTTGTTATAAAAGTGAAGTCTTGATCTTTACGGATAGAAATGGTTAACGTGAATCTTTAATCTTAATGGCAATGTTTTCAAACTTGATGTCATGCTTTGGAAAGATCATTCGATGTGAAATCCAATTTCGATGGTTGTCTAGGCAAGTTATATAATATATATTATCTATCTAATGGTAACCTTTCTTTCTCGTTCACCGGGGAGTGTGGGACACGTAATTCAGGGAAAAAATGATATGAGAGTTTTTATACTAGTTGATATATCACATTTTGGGCGTATGTCTATTCGGCCTTCGTACCAGGCCAAGTCCTCTCTCTGAATCCCTCGGGCCGCCCCCGAATCGATCAAATGCCTCTCCGCAAGGTTCGGGACGTCCTAAAACTTGTTTAGACTCACGTTTTTCATACTAGTGGCGCTCGGCCTATCCACGTCTCGCACCTGCTCATGATTGTCTTGCCTCGTAATTCTCGGTCTCCACCTCCTCCTCTAGTGGCGATCGTGGGCTACAATGTGGAGCGTCTTATGCGTCGGCCTCTCTCTCTCTGCTCTATAAATACCGCTCAACTCAGTCAGTTTAAGGGTAGCAATTCTTTCTACTTAAAACTCTCTTGCTCTCTTCTTCACAAACTAACTTAAGCGTCGGAGTGTTCTTCGCAAGGCCCCCCTGTGAAGTTCTTTTGCAGATCACTTTGTCTCTCTCTTTTAGCTCCAACAGCTTTCATTTGAACTAGGTAAGTCCAGCCTTATTTAACTTATCCAAAAACATATAAACTTCTTTAATTTGCTTATAAAATCGAAGGACCTTAATAGTCAATCACCAGACTAGAAGTAAGGTAGAAAATCAAAGATAAGCTACTCACTTTGCCAACATATATTGCGATAAAATAAGTCATTTACCATTCGAGTGTTAGAAGAGGCTAGATGTGATGTGGCCTATCATCATTTGACGGAGAAAATGAATGAATTATAACGGTATGATTAATTTAAAACAAGTTGTACACTGACGGGATTAATCTAAAAGAAATGAAATATTCATGATTAATTTGATGAAATCTACTTATATTCTCAAGTCTGATGTGAATATTTTCACCTTTTGAACAATATAGTTTTACATTATATATATAATAAGAAAAAAATTTCATGTTCTATATGATGAAATTTTCTAGGGGTGAGCATCGGTTCGATTCGGCTCGTTTTGTCTATTTTTTTGAATGAGTTAGGCCCATGAACTCATCAAGGTAAGAGCATGTCTCTAGGCTCTATAAGCGCTTACAAAAATACTTATAGATTGCCTATCAATAAGACCCTTACATCGACAGCGAAAATCAAATCCACAATCTTGAGGGTAAGTTGGAGATTATTTATAATTAAACAATAGTTGAAGGATTATATATATATATATATATATTTCCACCATATAAACTTAAAAAATTCTGTTCATCCCTCTCATTTTAAAATCAAATTAATTTCACTGACTATATATAAATTCTATATGCATAATTGATTAGTTAATTTGAATTAAATACGACAAAGCCTAACATGTTGGATTATTTCTATCAAATAATCCTAATTGTGGATTAGCACTAATCACAAGAGTTAATTTTAATATATATTATATATATATATTGAGTTACCAATTTATGTTGAACCATTGTCTAATTATTGGATCCGGCTATATTTCACTTGTGGGTGTAATAGAGTCATTTTGTGATAGGTTGGTTCTTATGGGCGGTTTAACAAAACACGTGCCAATTACAAAAACTTCTGACTCTTAACTCATACAGGGAAAGGGCCCAACCTGCGAGACTAACTTGAACTATCAGTGTCCTATCCTATTGATAGTATAGTGTCACCTTATACCACCTTTCATATTTATATTTAATATTTTTAATAAATCCTTTTTTCACTATAAATATGTGGGTATGGTGGTGGAGGGGAGTGTGCCTCAAATCAGTTAGCTCAGCAGGTTGTAACTTTCTCCAGCATTCCAGGGACTAAACAGTACAATAAGCTTCCGATGGATTTCAGCTTAATCTCAGGTACGATTTAGATTCATCCCACTAATCTAAATCTAGCATAACATACCACTGCAATATTAAAACAAACCAATTCCAATGAGAATTTTGTCGTGTAAATTGTGATATGCAAGCATTGCCAAGATAATTTTGTCGTTTCCCTTAGTCTTTCAAATTTTGAATATTTGTTTAGCGTTGATGCGATGAATTACAAAGCAAAATGGATTCGAATCAAACGAACCATATTGCTTCGAATCAAATTAATTTTGTGAAAAGGGTAACGCTTTTTTATTTTCTTTTTGAAAATCATGAGAATGTGACCTTTTGTCCTTTTTTTTTTCCTAATTAAAGAAAAGTTCAGGTGAATTGGGTCTCAGGGGCTCATTAAGGTCGGGGCATACCTTCAAACTCTATTAGCGCTTACATAAATATTTATAGATTGTCTACTAACAAAGTCGCTCCTTACATCGACTATGAGATTCTAACTCACGACCTTGTGGGTTATGAGTTGAATTTTAACAACTGAGCTAACTTTTGTTGACATCCTTTTTGTTTCTTTTGGCTTCTTGTTAATTGGCTCTCCCTTTTTTGTCACTTTCGTAAGTGTTTTTCTAGATAAATTTTAGTCCTTAAATTATATGGTAAATTTCATTTTAGGTCCATCCATTAAGGGTGTACACGGGCCGGGTTTTTGGCCAGCCCGAGACCCGGCCTGGGACAGAACGAATCTGGTGGGGTCCGTCCTGGCCAATTTTTTTTAAAAAATTTTTTATTCATTTTATATATTTTTTAACTTGTATATATATTGGTAAAAATTAATTTTGGATCAATTTAATGACATTTTTATTAATAAAGACATTTAATTTGACTTAATTATTAAAAAGTGTTGATTTAATTAAGATTAAGTATATGTATAATGTACAGTTGATAAAAATAATAATATATATATATTTGTTACAATTAAAAAAATATTTAATAGTATAAAATATAAATATGTATAGTAAAAATTTAAAAAAGTTTTTTTTTTTAAAAAAAATGAGAGTACCCCGAGTCGAGCCGGGTCTAGAAACACTAGACTCGGCCTGGCCCGAACACCCTCGGGCCAGGCTGGGTCCACCGGGTTGCCGGGCCGACCAAATCCCTTATACACCCCTATCATCCACCTATTTATGAACACTTCTTTCCCCGACCTCCTAGCTTCTATCTTCTTCTTTCCCAATCTACTAAAATTTCGTTTGTGAAAAAGTTTTGATGGAGAGTTATTCCTTAAACATTTTGAAAACGTGAAAATGTAAGGTTCTGTCTTTTTTTTTTCGGACAATGAAGACAAAACGGTTGTGCTCTCTTAAAAATATCAACTCTAGGAACCAAACACATGGGTCTTCTCTTATAGGGTGTTGCTCGTCAACCACTACGCCAAATATTCGTTAGTCGTCTTTTATTTTTTTCAAACACAACGACTTGGCTTAAATATTGTGTATTTCATGAAAATATTTTTTGAAACTTTATACTCAAATACTTTTATCATTTTTGTTTTGCATGATCACCCATTATTATGACCAATATACTGGATTATACTGGCATCTTAATTTTGGAAAATATAATTATTTAAAATTTAAATTTACTCTATTTAAATTCACTCACTATATATAATTGTTTATTTATTTATTTATTGCATAATTGTTTAGTTGATTGTATTAAATACCACAAAGCCTAAACATAGGCCAGTGCAATAAATTAAAGTATAAAAACAAACCTATTCCAATGAGAAGCGGGTGCTTCTTTTATTCACTTATTTGACATGGTGTTGAAACTTGAAAGAAAACAAGAACCAGAAATTAATCAAGACAAATCAACGATGGCCCATAAAACAAACGACACATAAAGAACCGAATATATGCAATTTGAATTCTCTATAGTATTTTAGAGGTGTAGTGATGAGAGAGATAGGAATAAGTTAGAGAGAGAAAGTATCAGTGAGGCTACCTTCTCTCTCTACTCGTTTCTTTCTCTCTTTGCACTTCACCTATAGTACACCATAGAAGATCTAAATTAGAACATATGTGTGTGTTTACAGAGCAACACCATCATTCATTCAAGAGAGATTTTTCTAGGCAGCTAAGGAAGAATACAGTAGACTCTGCAGTTTTGAGGGGCATGTCCGTATGATCTTCTTGTGTGTCTGCAGATTCATAAGAAATCTTAATTTTGACCAAAGTCTGAGCCTCCCCAATTGCAAAAAGCTGAAACCTTGTGTTGTAGTACGAGAATCCTTTGTTCAAATACCCTCCTTCTATCACCTCCAACCCTATTGCATACGATTCAACATCAAGCTCTGAGATTTTCTCCTTCTGATGGCTTATTGCTGCTGCCACACCTGAAATTAGTATACCGTTTTCATCTTTTAGAGACTAAATTATATATTTCAATCATTCAAGGATCGAATTGTCAGTTCAGTGATCTTTCAAGGACCAAATTGTTAGTTTACTCTATAGTATATATATATATATATACCTGGGAAAAAAGTGAAGTGAAAGATTGTGCCAAGGCCACCATCGCCTTCAAGAACTTGGACTTCCTTCACAATATTTGGAATGGCCTTTGGGACTGTGACTGTAAGATCCTTGGACAAAGCTTGCCATAAGATTTCAAGTCCAACTCTCACTTCTGTTTCAGTGTTGTGTTCTTTCATCCTCAAATGACTTAATTAATTCACGCCTTTTGATTTGATTTGCTTTGCTCTTATCTGGAGTTTCAACCATTTCCATCATATATATTTATAGTCCCAAATTATTCAAAGATGGTATCTTTTTTGTAATAAATTTCAAATCTAATTTCTTTAATTCTTTACCAACTTCATCAATTATCTTTGGTCAAAGAGTCATTTTGGTCCTAAATGTATCCCCTAATGTTCATTTTGGTCCATTATGTTTCAAATTGTTCAAATTGGTACTAAATGTTAGCAAAATGTTTCATTTTGGTCCTAAATGTTGGTAAAATGTTTCATTTTGGTCCCAAATTATTGAATTTGGTCATATTTCTCTCGTTTCTCATTTCAAGTTCAGAGGACTTGCTAAGAAGAACTTGTAACTCTGAATTCATCGCGTTCAAATTTTAAACGAGAAAGATATGATTAACTTAGCTTGTTTGGCCATAAAACGAGCAATATACTTTTAAGATCGATTTGACCTCGTTTGTTGATGGCTCCAACTAAATAGAGAAAGTACTATTTGGAGCCATTATTCAAATAGTACTTTTGCCAATATTTAGGACTAATTTGAACATTTTGAAACATAAAATTTAGTTGGAGCAATATAATTTTTTTAATTATTAACTCTAAACTTGTCACGTTTGAACTTGAAACAAGCCATATTCAATAGTTTGGACCAAAATGAAACATGTTGCCAATATTTAGGACTAATTTGAACATTTTAAAACATAATGGACCAAAATAAATATTAAGGCATACATTTAGGACCAAAATGACTCTTTGACCATTATCTTTTTCTACTCAAAAAAAGGAAACCAATCCATTTACCATTACTTTGGGGATTTCTTAACTTTTGAAGATGTCTCCAAAATTCAAATTATTAGTCCCTATCCATGCCATGTAAAATGTAGGGGTGTACATACTTATCCAGCCTCGGTCACTTTTTTGGAATCGGACCGGGTCAAAAATCGGGTCAGGTAAGTGTCCTAGACCCGGCCCGGCACGGGGTATACTCATTTTTAATTTTTATTAATTTTATTATATATATTTATATTTTCTTTTACAAAACTTTTTTTTTATAAAATATACATGTATTTTTATTTTTGTTAATTGTATATTAAAAATACATAAAATATATACTTAATCTCAATTAAATCAATAGTTTTTTAACAAATAAATCAAATTAAATGTTTTTAATAATAAAAACATCATTAAAGTGATCCAAAATTAAATTTTTTTTATCAGTATATACAAGTTAAAAATCATATATAATGAATAACTTAATAAAAAAATATAAAAAATTTGAAGAAAAAAAAATTAGCCCAGTTGGGCCCGATGGCTCGCCCTGACCCGAGCCGAGTTATGGTCGGGTCGAGCCCGGCCCGACTCGAGTTGTGGTTGGGCCTGGCCCGACCCGTATACGCGCCCTAGTAAAATGTAAGCTTTGATTTCGGAAGTATAAATACTAACATAGACATAAAACATGACATGAACACAAACACACTGATACTCTAAATTCTTAAAATTACGCCACACAACACGACATATATATATATATATAAATAATTAAAAATCTATAAATTTTTATAAAAATTTTAAAAATTACAATATTTATTCATAATATATGTCGTATGTGTCATTTTTTTTTTGTCATGTTAAAGTTACAAAAAATAATTTTATATTCTAAAACTTATGAATATATGTTGTATGTGTGTCGTACAGGTGTCGAATATGGACACATATCCGACACAGTGACACACTCTAAAAAATAAGTGTTCATGTTTCATAGGCATTAGAATCATACGAACCAAATTGCTTCGAATCAAATTAATTTTGTGAAAAGGCTAAAGTGTTTTTAGGTCAAAGGCTCGTTTTGGTCTTAAATATATATTTTTATGTTCATTTTGGTCTTATATTTTTCAAAAGATTCATGTTAGTCATAAATATTGACAAAATATTTCATTTTAGTCCAAACTCTTGTATATAATCATATTTCTTTCATTTCAAGTTTGAATGTGATGATTTAGAATTACATGTTGCTTTCGAATAATACTTTTTCTATCTAGTTATGTGACTGTCAACAAACTAGGTCAAACAGAGTCCCAAAAGTAAGACATGCATTTTATGGTCAAAAAGCGAAGTTGGTGATATCTCTCTCGTTTTTCAAGTTCAAATGTAGTGAGTCAGAGTTATAAGTTACTTTTAACGATTTTTTTTGCCCAATTGGATAGTCAATAAGGTCAAATCGAGCTCAAAAGTGGATTTGTAACCAATTTTTCATAATTTTTTTTATTTTTTGTCACCAACCTCACTTTTGAATCTGATTTGATCTTGTCTGCTATAATGGTCTCAGGTATACAAAAAAAAGGACTTTTTTAGACTTTAGAGTATCCCATAGCTTTAAATTCTTCATATTCAGAATTAAAACAAGAGAGATATGACCAACTTTGCTTGTTTGACTATAAAATGAGCGACTCACTTTCGAGACTTGATTTGACCTTGTTTGCTGACGATCCTAATTGGGTAGATAAAGTTCTCCTTAAAAGCAACATGTAGCTCTGAACTTATCAGATTGAATTTGAAATGAGAGAAATATGACCATATTCAATAATTTGGGACCAAAATTAAATATTCTACTAACATTCAAGACTAATACGAATCTTTAGAAATATAAAAGACCAAAATGAACATCATGACATATATTTAGGACCAAAACGCGTCTTTAATATTCTATTTGCGTTTTTTGAAAATCATGAGACTGACTGACGTTTTGTCCGTTTTGTTTCTTTTGGCTTGTTGTGGCTCTCTATTTTTGTCAATATCTGATTTCAGATTCAACACTTTTGAGTTTTTTTTCACTCCTACATCAATTAAAAAGAGATTTGATAGAAAAAACACAATTGCCGGCACAATTGTATCGTGCATCTCACAATGTTTTGATTTAAGAAATTGATAATAAAATGTAAATAAAAAAGAAAGCTGTAAATATAGGTGAGAAGTGTCTCATAAAATGTGAAAAAAATTTGATGGGGAGTTATTCCTTAAACATTTTAAAACCTTGAAAATTTGGCTCAAATATTGTGTGTTTCATGAAATTATTTTTTGAAACTTCATACTCAAATACTTTTACGATTTTTGTTTTGCACGATCACTCATTTTTATTGACTATATTGGATTATACTGGCATCTTAATTTTGGAAATATAGTTATTTAAAATTTAAATTTACTCTATTTTAGATACAAAATTTGATAAGAACGCATATTTGGATTTAGGATTCTGTATTATTTTAAAAAATTTGGTTACATGTCATTTATAAAAACACAAAATTAATGTCAACTATGCTTTCGAAATGCATTTATGAGATTTTCTTTCGGCCAACCAAATGCGTTTATGAGATTAATAGGAGTAAAACTTTAATCATGTAAGTTATTTTATAGGCCAAATTGTAAGCTTGTCCCTTACTTTAAATGGTAGGTTCCAATTAAGTCCTTTTTTTATCCTTTGTTACAAAGGAATATGATTATATATATTTCTATTGTTTCAAGTTTGAATGCAACGAGTTCAGAGTTATATGTTGTTTTTTACAAGTTATTTATTTATCTAATTAAAGTTGTCGACAAATAAGATTAAATTAAGATCTGAAAGCCAATGCAAGTTTCATAATCAAATGGATAATACGAGAAAGTCTAACATACACTGGTATAACTTCTATATGCATTATTGTTTAGTTAATTTGAATGAAATACAACAAAGTCTAAGATACCAGGGGTATAAACAAAACAATTCCAATGAGAAGCGGGTGGTTCTTTTATTCACTTATTTGACATGGTGTTGAAAATTGAAACAAAACAAGAACCAAAAATCAAGACAAATCAACGGCGGCCCAGAAAACAAACGAAACAAAGAACCAAACATTCACACAGCAACACCATCATTCATTCATTCAAGAGAGATTTTTCTAGGCAGCTAAGGAAGAATACAGTAGACTCTGCAGTTTTGAGGGGCTGATCTTGTGTCTCTTCATCATATTCATAAGAAATCTTAATTTTGACCAAAGTCTGAGCCTCCCCAATTGCAAAAAGCTGAAACCTTGTGTTGTAGTACGAGAATCCTTTGTTCAAATACCCTCCTTCTATCACCTCCAACCCTATTGCATGCGATTCAACATCAAGCTCTGAGATTTTCTCCTTCTGATAGCTTCCTGCTGCTGCCACACCACCTGAATATAAATGAATTAATTCAATTAGTAAGTTAATTAATTGATTAGTCTTATCATATATCATTAGAGGACATATATAGTACAGAGTAAACTAACAATTTGATTCTTGAAAGATCGTCGCGCTGACAACTCAGTCCTTGAAAGATTAAAACGGTATACTATTTAATCTTTCATGAACTAAATTATACATTTGAATCTTTTAGAGATCGGTTATCAACTCGATGATCTTTCAGAGACTTATATATACCTGAGAGAAAAGTGAAGTGAAGAATTGTGCCAAGGCCACCATCGCCTTCAATAAGTTGGACGTCCTTCACAATATGAGGAAGGGCCTTTGGGACTGCGACTGTAAGATCCTTAGACAAAGCTTGCCATAGGATTTCAAGCCCAACTCTCACTTCTGTTTCAGTGTTGTGTTCTTTCATCCTCAAATNAGGCCACCATCGCCTTCAATAAGTTGGACGTCCTTCACAATATGAGGAAGGGCCTTTGGGACTGCGACTGTAAGATCCTTAGACAAAGCTTGCCATAGGATTTCAAGCCCAACTCTCACTTCTGTTTCACTGTTGTGTTCTTTCATCCTCAATGATTTGCTTTGCTCTGATCTGGAGTTTCACCCATTTCCATATATCATATATATTTATAGTCTCAAATTATTCTTCAAAGTTCAAAGATGGTATCTTTTTTGTTAAATAAATTTAAAATCTAACTTTTTTAATGCTTTGATTAAATAAACTTCCAGATTTGATTCCCTTGATTAAATAAATTTAAAATCTATTTTTTTTAATGCTTTACCAACTTCATGAATTATCTTTTTCTATTAAAAAAACAGGAAACAAATCTTTTTACCACTACTTGCGGATTTCTTAATTTTTGAAGATGTCTCCAAAATCCAAATTATTAGAGTCCCTATGCATGCCATGTAAAATGTAAGCATTATATTGATAGATAATTTTGTCGCTTTCCTTAGTCTTCAAATTTTGAATATTTTTATTTTGTAGAGCATTGATGCGATGGATTAGAAAGCTAAACGGATTCGAAACAAACGAACCAGATTGCTTCGAATCAAATTAATTTTGTGAAAAGGCTAAATTTTTTTTAGGTCAAAGGCTCGTTTTGGTCCTAAATATATATTTTTATGTTCATTTTGGTCTTGTATGTTTCAAAAGATTTATGTTAGTCTTAATTATTGACAAAATATTTTATCTTAGTTCCAAATTATTGTATATGGTCATATTTCTTTCATTTCAAGTTTGAATGTGATGAATTTAGAACTACGTGTTGAGTTCGAATAATACTTTTTCTATCTAGTTGAGGTTGTCGATAAACTAGGTCAAATCGAGTCTCAAAAGTAGGACACTCATTTCACGGTCAAATAAGCGAAGTTATTCATTTCTCTCTCGTCTTTCAAGTCTAAATATAACGAGTTTGGAGTTATGAGTTACTCTTGATGATTCTTTTTTATACAATTAGATAGTCAACAAATAAGGTCAAATCCAGCTCGAAAAAGGGTTTGGAACCAATTTTTCATAATTTTTTACTATATGGTACCAACTTCAGTTTCGAACCCGAATTTGATCTCGTCTGCTGACGCCTGACAGTCTCAACTAAGAAAAAAAGGACTTGTTAGAGTATCTCATAACTCTAAATTCATCATGTTCATAATTGAAACGAGAAATATATGACCAACCTTGTTTGTTTGACTATAAAATGAACAATTCACTTCCGAGATTTGATTTCACCTTATTTGCTGACGGTCTCAATTGAATAAATAAAGTTCTCTTTAAAAGTAACACGTAACTCTGAACTTATCACATTTGAATTTAAAAATATAGAAATATGATTGCATTCAATAGTTTGGGACCAAAATGAAACATTTTACTAACATTTAAGACTAATATAAATATTTTTGAAATATAAAAAATCAAAATACACATCATGACATGTATTTAGGACCAAAATACGTCTTTAGCCTTTTTTTTATTTGCTGTTTTTGAAAATTATGAGGATGAGATTGACTGACGTTTTGTCCTTTTTGTTTCTTTTGGCTTGTTGTTGGCTCTCTAATTTTTTGTCATTTTCTGATTTTAGGGTGAACAATTTTGAGTTTTTTTTCACTCCTACATCAATTAAAAAGAGATTTGATAGAAAAAACACAATTGCCGGCACGAATCTATTGTTTCTCTCACAATGTTTAGATTAAAAAATTAATAATAAAATATAAAGTAAAAAAAAAAAGCTCAAGTGGCTCATGATTGTGCTTTATGCCATCAACTATTATGGTAGTGGCTGATAATATAAATATATATAATTTAATCTTTTTATATAATTAAATTTTTATTGTAACAGTATTATAGTTAAAATATTACTTTGTTCTTTTTTTAGTATTTATTTTTTAATTTAATCCTTCATAAATCTTTTTTTTTTT